>CAUYLG010079149.1:0-12148 GCA_963573385.1 Cacajao melanocephalus | reverse complement strand
CCCTTCCCTCCCTTTTTCCTCCCTCCCTCCCTCCCTCCTTCCCTCCGGCCTTCCAATATCCTGCCACTGCACTTCAGCCTGGGTTACAGAGCAAGATTCCATCTCAGGAAAAAAAAATATATATATTACTGGTTTTTTATTAGTTTTAAGTCAGAGGCATTCATTAATAAGAAATCTTCAAATGTGAATGTTCCAGAAATACACTTGATGCCATCTGAGTTATCAAGAATAATTTTCTCTAGCTGGGCTCCATGGCTCACACCTGTAATTCCTCTTTGGGAGATTGAGGCGGGTGGATTACTTGAGGTCAGAAGTTTGAAACCAGCCTGGTCAACATGGTGAAACCCTGTTTCTACTAAAAACACAAAAATTAGTCTTGTGTGGTGGTGGGCACTTGTAATCCTAGCTATTCGGTAGGCTGAAGCAGGAGAATCACTTGAATCCAGGAGGCAGAGTTTGCAGTGAGCCAAGATCGTGCCACTGCACTTGAGCCTGAGCGACGATGGAGAGATACGATCTCAAAAAAAAAAATAAAATAAAAAAGAATAATTTTCTCTATCCTGGACACTGGGTACAGTGGCTCATGTCTGAATGTTAGCAATTTGGGAGGCCAAGGTGTATGGATTGCTTGAGGCTAAGAGTTTGAGACCAGCAGGATTGTAACCTGGTAAAAACCCACTCTAGAAAAAATACAAAAAATTAGCCTGATGTGGAGGTGGGCACTTGTAGTCCGAGCTAGTCAGGACAGCGAGGTGGGAGGATCACTTGAGCCCAGGAGGTCGAGGCTTCAGTGAGCCATTACTCTACCACTTCCCTGCAGCCTGAGCAACAGAACAAGACTGTGTCTCAAAAAAAAAAAAAAAAAAAAAAAAAGATTATCTAGTATTACCTTTATTTGTGAAATATCTATGCACATTTGAACTGAACTCAGAATTTTTCAAAACGATCCTTAATTTAAAACAAATATTCTCATCGCTTCTTGACCTTTTGGCTAAGATCATGTGTAAAACAAACTATTCTGTAGATCAGGCACAATGGCCTGTAATCCCAACACTTTGGGAGCCTAAGGAGGGAGGATTGCTTAAGCTCAGAAGTTTGAGGCCAGCCTGGGCAACATAGTAAAATCCTGTATTTGCAAGAAATACAAAAATTAGCCTGTGGTCCCAGCTGCTTGGGAGGCTGAGGTGGGAGGATTGCTTGAGTCCAGGAGGTGGAGGTTGCAGTGAGCCAAGATCAAGCTACTGCACTCTAGCCTAGTTAATAAAGTGAGACTCTGTCTCACAAAATATAAATAAATAAATAAATGTACACTGAACTTCTTCCAAAAAACAGGAGCCCTCTGTTGTGCTGCCTTGGAAACCAAGGGAATGTTACTCAGGCTGATATGGGCCAGGTATTTTCCTATTAGGAATCACACATCCACTAGTCCTGAGGCCACACTGTGTATCTATAGCACCTTTATTATATCATCATAACCACATCTACGACCCATCTTAAATTTTAATTCATACTCTGTGCCGGCAAAATTCTTGTATTTGACCATTATCCCCATTTACAAAGCCATTCACTATTGGCTATACACCCTGGCTCACACCTGTAATCCCAGCACTTTGGGAGTCTGAGGCAGGCAGGCAGATCACTTGAGGTCAGGAGTTTGAGGCCAGCCCAGCTACATGGTGATCCATCTCTACTAAAAATACAAAAATTAGCTGGGCATGGTGGTGCATGTCTGTAATCTCAGCTACAGAGGAGGCTGAGGCAGGAGAATGGCTTGAACCTGGGAGACGAAGGTTGCAGTGAGCTGAGGTTGTGCCACTGCATTCTAGCCTGGGTGACAGAGTGAAACTCTATCTAAAAACAAAAAACAAACAAACAAACAAACAAAGCAATCCACTATTAATTAGGCCTTTCAAAGCCACAAAATCTTCATGAGCTCCTGTAGACCATACAATAAATATTTTTTTCTTAATTATGGTAAACTACATGTAAAATTTATCATCTTCATCATTTCTAAGTGTACAATTTAGTAGCTTTAAGTGCATTTACACTATCGTGCAACCAACCCTCAGAACTCATTTCATCTTGCAAAACTGAAACTCTACACCCATTGAACAAACACCCATCCTCCTTCCCGTCACCCCTTGGCAATCACCAGATACTTTCTGTCTCTATGAATGTGACTACTATAGGTGCTTTCTATATAAGTGGAATCATACACTATTTGTCTTTGGGTGCAAGCAAATTTTTTTTTTTTTCTTGTCTTTTTCTTTTTCTTTTCTTTTTCTTTTTTTTTTTTTTTTTTGAGAGCGAGAGAGAGGGTCTCATTCTGTTGCCCAGGCTGTAGTGCAGTCATGGGATCATGGCTCACAGCAGCCTCAATCTCTGGGGCTCAAGCGATCCTCCCACCTCAGGCTCCAGAGTAGCTGAGACTACAGATACACATCACCATGCCCAGCTAATTTTTCAAAATTTTGTGTAGCGATGGGATCTCATTATGTTGCCCAAACTGGTCTCAAATGCCTGGCCTCAAGCAATCCTCTCACCTCAACCTCCAAAGTGTTGGGATTACAGGTGTGAGCCATCCTGCTCAGCCAGCAAATATTTTTAACCATAATTGTGTAGCATCAAACTCACAGCCAGAAAGCAGGAATCTGAAAAGTCAAAGCTTAGTAATAAGTATGTAAAACACACACACACACACACCCCACACACAAATACACACGTTCACACATGCATACACACATTCACACATATACACACACACTTGCTATAGAACTGAGCTCGAGACAAAATCCAACTGTGAGGGCCACTGAAGGTCTGTTTTGGAAAATGGCTGCTCCAGCTTTTTTCATCTGGATGAGCAGAAGAGAAAGACACGCTTGTGGACTGGGCGCAGTGGCTTATGCCTGTAATCCCAGAACTTTGGTAGGCTGAGGCAGGTGGATCTCGAGGTCAGGAGTTCGAGACCAGCCTCTACTAAAAATATAAAAATTTATCAGGTGAGGTGGCTCATGCCTGTAATCCCAGCACTTTGGGGGGCTGAGGCGGGTGGATCACAATGTCAAGAGATTGAGACCATCCTGGCTAACATGGTGAAAACCCATCTCTACTAAAAATACAAAAATTAGCTGGGGGTGGTGGTGCATGTCTATAGTCCCAGCTTCTTGGGAGGCTGAGGCAGAAGAATCACTTGAACCCAGGAGGCAGAGGTTGCAGTGAGCCAAGATCACACCACTGCACTCCAGCCTGGCAACAGAGCAAGATTCTGTCCAAAAAAAAAAAAAAAAATGGCAGAAATTGGTGGCACATGCCTGTAATCCCAGCTACACGGGAAGCTGAGGCAGGAGAATTGCTTGAACCTGGGAGGGGGAGGTTGAAGTGAGCCAAGATCATGCCATTGCACTCCAGCCTGGGCAACAAGAATGAAACTCTCTCAAAAAATAAACAAAAAAAATTATTCAGGCCTGGTGGTAGGTGCCTGTAATCTAAGCTACTCAGGAGCCTGAGGCAGGAGAATTGCTTGAACCCAGGAGGTGGAGGTTGCAATAAGCTGAGATCATGTCCCTGCACTCCAGCCTGGGTGACAGGGTGAGATATGCTTGAGGCCACTGGAAAGGGTCTAAGTCTTTCAAGTATGGACCTGCAGAGAGGGGTCTCACGGCACAATGTGAAGCTGAAACAGGACGTGAAACCAGATCAAACCCAGGGCCGGCGTGTGCAAAGGAAGCCTTGGGGCTCAGAGCTCCAGCCTGGGAATTTCATACAAGACTCTTCTAGTTCTGCAGGTTTGGCTTTAAGAATTTCTCCTGTGCTTTACTGGTTATCTGCACATTGGTGCCAACTGGCAAAGGGTCAAGGTAGGCTGGATCCTGGAGGAATCAGTGACAGGTGCCCTGAGGACTGTGACAGGAAGCCAACTAGGAAAAGCTTTTTACTGCAAGCAGGTCAGTGATTGCCAGGGCTTGGGATGGTAGATTGGGAGGAAAATTAACTAATGTAGAGGGGCACAGGAAACTTTCTAAAGCAATAGAAGTGTTCTCTCTCTCTCTCTCTCTCTCTCTCTCTCTCTCTATATATATATATATATATATATTTTTTTTTTTTTTTTGACGGAGTCTCCCACTGTCACCCAGGCTGGAGTGCAGTGTCATGATGTCAGCTCACTGCAATCTCTGCCTCCTGGGTTCAAATGATTCTCTGGCTTCAGCCTTCTGAGTGTCTGGGATTACAGGGCTGCGCCACCATGTTCAGCTAATTTTTGTATTTTTAGTAGAGACAGTGTTCCACCATGTTGGTCCGCTGGTCTTGAACTTCTGACCTCAGATGATCCACCCTCCTCGACCTCCCAAAGTGCTGGGATTACAGGCATGAGCCACTGCACCCAGCCCTATATCTTGATTAAGATGGGGGTGACATGGGTGAGTGAAAATATTTACTATGGTTCCTTTAGGTAAACACATAAAAACAAATGCATTTTATTCTGTGTAAATAAAATGCTCGAATAGAGGGTTTTTATTGTTTTATTTTGTTTTAAAGGAGCAACTTAGTCCAGCTTCCCTGAGTGGGTGCTGTAATTTCGTCTGGAAGTGGAGGCTGGAATGACAGGCATCTTGGCCAACATGTTCAGCATAAAACAGTCAAGTGGCACAGAGGGCCCATTGTGATCAGACCACAGACTCTCCAGACAGAGATGCACCTTCCCCTGTGCCTCGGCCAGCACTGGCTGTTTTCCATTTCATCTGCACCCTGCATACCTTGACACTGCAGATCTCTGCACAAGCCCTTCTATTTGCCTCCAGTACCCCATCCCCTACCTTCTTCACCAGGAAAGTTCTATGCATTGTTCAAAGCCTGATTGAAATGTCCCCCCTGGGCTTTTTTTATTTTTTATTTTTTTGAGACAGAGTCTCACTCTGTTGCCCAGGCTGGAGTGCAGTGGTGTTGTCTCAGCTCACTGCAACCTCTGCCTGTCAGGTTCAAGCAATTCTCCTGCCTCAGCCTCCTGAGTAGCTGAGACTACAGGCATGTGCCAACATGCCAGGCTAATTGTTGTATTTTTAGTAGAGGCAGGGTTTCACCATACTGCCAGGCTGGTCTCTAACTCCTGACCTCAAGTGATCCACTGGCCTCGGCCTCCCAAAGTGTTGGTATTACAGGCATGAGTCACCACACCCAGCCTCTGGGCTCTTATGACAGATGTCCTAGTCAGACTGCATTACGACCTGTTTACAACTCTGTTCCCCACACAAGTCTGTAAACTTTTTTTGCTGTTGTTGAGAAGGAGTCTCACTCTGTCTCCAAGGCTGGAGTACAGTGGCTCGATCTTGGCTCACTGAAACCTCTGTCTCCCAGGTTCAAGTGATTCTCTTGCCTCAGCTTCCCTAGTAGCTGGGACTACAGGCGCCCACCACCATGCCCAGCTAATTTCTGTATTTTTATTAAAGACGTAGTTTTGCCATGTTTGCCAGGGTGGTCTCAAACTCCTGACCTCAGGTGGTCTGCCCACTTCGGCCTCTCAAAGTGTTTATATTACAGGCATGAGCTACCATGCCCAGCCTCCGGGCTCTTATGACAGATGCCCTAGTCAGACTGTAGTAAAACCTGTTCACAACTCTGTCCCCTGACAAGTCTGTAAACTTCTTGAGGTCAAGGACACTAACATTTTTATCTCTGCATCCCTAAAGCACCTAGCACATTCCCTAAAACACAGCAATAAGACATTCCTTGCATGCTTGTCAAGCAATGGGGTCAGCCTTTTAAACGCTTTATTGATTGATTGATTGATTGAGACAGAATCTCTCTCTCTCATCCAGGCTACAGTGCAGTGGTGTGATCATAGCTCATAGCAGTCTCGAATTCCTGCACTCAAGCAATCCTCTCGCCTCGGCCTCCTGAGTAGATGGAGCCACGGGCGTGTGTCTCCAAACCCAGCTAACTTAAAAATTTATTTTTTGCAGACATGAGGTCTCCCTGTGTGGCCCAGGCTGGTCTCAAACTCTTGGGCCTAAGCAATTTTGCCATCTCAGTCTCCCTAAATATAGGGATTACAGGCATGAGCCACTGGGACCAGCTATTTTTTTAAATTTTTTATTTTGTTTATTTTTTTTAATAGAAATGGAGTCTTGCTATTTTGTTTGGGCTCCTGTGAAATTCCTGGCCTCGAGTGATCCTCCTGCCTTGGTTTCCTAAAGTGCTGGGATTACAAGTGTGAGCCACCATGCCTGGGCAACTCAAATGCCCTTTACCTTCAGTCATTCAGTCAACAAAGGCCAATACTTGCTCTGCACTAAGCATGCCCCAGGCCAATGAATAAGGCTCAGTCCCTGCCCTTAGTGAGCTTTTACAAGAGGAAAACTCACAAACAATTGGCTTTTTAGATGGAAACATGAATGAATGAATGAATGAGTGAATACAAACTGCCTTTCCTCTCCACTACTCTCTGTGTGATCATGAAGTATGTGCGGCAGGTGCCTATCACGTCCCCATTCCACTGTCCACTCTGGAGGGTCCTAATCCACAACACCTTAGCATATCTCATAGACGGCCAGCTATGGATCTAACATTCATTGGGCCAAAGGATTTATACTTTTTTGATGGGCTTATAGTCACAGCTGTGTTTCTGTATTTTATTTTATTTATTTTATTTTATTATCTTTTATTTTTATTTTGTGGACAGAGCCCAGGCTGGAGTGCAGTGGTGTGATATCAGCTCACTGCAACTTCTGCCTCCTGGGTTCAAGCGATTCTTGTGCTTCAATCTCCTGAGTAGCTGGGACACTTGGCTAATTTTTGTATCTTTAGTAGAGATGGGATTTCACCATGTTGTCCAGGCTGGTCTCAAATTCCAGATATCAGAGTGATTCACCTGCCTTTGCCTTCCAAAGTGGTGGAATTACAGACGTGAGCCACCACACCCAGCTTATTCCTGTATTTTGTTATCTAAATCTAGTGGATTTTATTAACTAGGCTTATGTTAAGGGCCGGACACAGTGGCTCATCCCAGCACTTTGGGAGGCTGAGGTGGGGGGAATCACCTGAGGCCAGAAGTTAAAGACCAGCCTGGACAACATGGCGAAACCTCATCTCTATGCACCACCGCACTGCAGCTAGGGCAACAGAGTGAGACTCCATCTCAAAAATAAAACAAAAACTAGGCTTATGTTGGCACTGCTTGCATTTTTTTTTTTTTTTTGAGACAGGGTCTTGCTCTATCACTCAGGCTGGAGTGCAGTGGCATGATCTCAGCTCACTGAAACCTCAAACTCCTGGGCTCAAATGATCCTCCCACCACAACCTCCTGAGTAGCTGGGAATACAGGAGTGTACCACAACACCTGGATAATTTTTCAAATGTTTTGTAGATATCAGGGTCTCACTATCTTGCCCAGGCTGGTGTTGAACTCCTAGCCTCAAGTGATTCTCCTGTATTGGCCTCCCAAAGTGCTGGTATTACGAGCGCACCCAAATTGGTATTACAAATGCACCCAAGCCTGCATTTTCACTTAAATTTGCATTTGGAGTACGTAACCACCATATATGTGGGTAACCACCATTCATGTGGGTAAAGAATCAAACATAAGATTCCCTGTCAGCTTCTTCTTCTTTTTTGGAGACTGAGTTTCACTCTTATTGCCCATGTAAGAGTGCAATGGTGAGGTCTTGGCTCTTGCCAACTTCCGCCTCCCAGGTTCAAGCAAGTCTCCCACCTCAGCCTCCTGAGTAGCTGTGATTACAGGTGCCTACCACCATGCCTGGCTAATTTTTGTATTTTTGGTAGAGACGGTTTCACCATGTTGGCCAGGCTGGTTTTGAACTCCTGACTGACTTCAGCTGACCTGCCCAGCTCGGCCTCCCAAAGTTCTGAGATTACATGTGCAAGCCACAGCCCCCTGTCACCTTCTAAATGTAATGACTTTCCTGGTTCCCTGGTGCCTAGAACAGTGCTGGAATTTCTAATTTATTCAGATATATGTCGTAAATAAGTTTTGTCCATTTTGTTTGCCAAAACTTGGTTTTCAGGCTGGGCGAGGTGGCTCATGCCTGTAATCCCACCCCTTTGAAAGGCCAAGGCAAGAGGATCACTTGAGGCCAGAAGTTCAAGATCAGCATGGCCAGGCCAGGCGCCATGGCTTACGTCTGTAATCCAGCACTTTGGGAGGCTGAGGCAGGTGGATAAGAAGGTCAGGAGTTTGAGACCAGCCTGGGCAACATGGTGAAACCTGGTCTCTACTAAATATACAAAAATTGGGCCTGCAGCAGTGGCTCATGCTTGCAATCCCAACACTTTGGGAGGCTGAGACTGTCTGATTACCTGAGGACAGGAGTTCAAGACCAGCCTGGCCAACATGGTGAAACCCCGTCTCTACTAAAAATACAAAAAATTAGCTGGGTGTGGTGGCATGTACCTGTAAGCCCAGCTACCTGGGAGGCTGAGCCAGGAGAATCACTTAAACCTGGGAGATTGTGGTGAGCCAAGATCGCCTCATTGCACTCCAGCGTGGGCAACAAGAGCAAATCTCCGATTCAAAAAAGAAAAAAACAATTAGCCAGGCATGGTGACACACACCTGTAGTCCCAGGTACTCAGGAGGGTGAGGTAGGAGAATCACTTGAACCTGGGAGGCAGAGGTTATAGTGAGCCAAGATGATGCTGCTGCACTCCAGCTTGGGTGACAAAGTCAGGCACTACCTAAATATCTTGGGCCTACAAATTTTCTCTTGTCTTGCCCTTTCACCCAAGCTGAAGTGCAATGGTGCAATCTTGGCTCACTGCAACCTCTGCCTCCTGGGTTTAAGCAATTATCTGCCTCAGCCTCTGGAAGAGCTGGGATTACAGGCACCTGCCACTATGCCTGGCTAATTTTTTGTGTTTTTAGTAGAGATGAGGTGTCACCATCTTGGTCAGTCTGGTCTTGAACTCCTGACCTCATGATCCACCCACCTCAGCCTCCCAAAGTGCTGAGATTACAGGCATGAGCCACCATGTCCAGCCAATGTAGGTTTTTATAAGAATTAAATCTATCATCAAGCCAGGCATGGTAACTCATGCCTGTAGTCCCAGTACTTTGGAAGGCCGAGGCAGGTGGATTACTTGAGGTCAGCCAGGCGAGGTGGTTCATGCTTGTAATCCCAGCACTTTGGGAGGCCAAGGCTTGTGGATCACCTGAGGTCAGGAGTTTGAAACCAGCCTGGCCAACATGGTAGAATCCCCTCTCTACTAAAAATACAAAAAATAGCTGACTGTGTTGGCAGTCACCTATAATATCAGCTACTTGGGAGGCTGAGGCAAGATGAATGCTTGAGCCCAGGTGAGGCTGCAGTGAGCTGTGATCACATCACTGCCCTCCAGCATGGGAGAGATAGTGAGAGCCTGTCTCTCAAAGCAAACAAATAAATCACCACGACTCAATAACAAAAAGATAAGCAACCCAGTTACAAAGTGGGCAAGATACACAAATGACCAATGATCAAATTTGCTCCACTTCGTTTGTTATTAGGGTAATGCAAATCAAAGCTGCAGTGGGATATCTTTCATACCCATCAGCAATCAGACAGGAAAAAGCAAAAGCAGAAAATAAGTATTGACAAGGATGTGGAGACACTAGAACCCTAGTGCATTGCTGGTGGGAATGGAAAAATCCTGCAGCCACTGTGGCACTTTGATGGTTCCTCCAAAAATTAAATATAAAATTATCATTCGAGGCTGGGCACAGTGACTGATGACTGTAATCCCAGCACTTGAAAGGCTGAGGTGGGAAGATTGCTTGAGGTCAGGAGCTTGAGACCTGTTTGGCCAACATGGTGAAATCCCATCTCTACTAAAAATACAAAAATTAGCCAACCATGGTGGCACACATCTGTAGTCCCAGCTACTTGGGAGGCTGAGCCTATGTACTGCAGCCTGGGAGACAAAGTGAGAAAGACCCTGTCTCAAAAAAAAAAAAAAATTACGGGAGACTGGACACAGTGACTCGCACCTGTAACCCCAGCACTTTGGGAGGCTGAGGTGAGAGGATTGCTTGAAGCAAAAATTTCAAGACCAGTCTGGGCAGCATAGCAAGATCCCATCTAATTTTTTTTTTGAGATGTAGTCTCAATTTGGAGTGCAGTGGCATGATCTTGGCTTACTGTAATCTCCACCTCCAGGTTCAAGTGATTCTCCTGTCTCAGCCTCCCAAGTATCTGGGATTACAGGTGTGCACCATCATGCCTGGCTAATTTCTGTATTTTTAGTAGAGACAGGGTTTCACCATGTTGGCCACGCTAAAAAAAATATTTTTTAATTAAAAAAATTTACATGTGACCCAGCAATTCTATGGCTAGGTATATATTAAGAAGAAAAAAAGGAGGTACTCAATAAGATACTACTTGTACACTCATGTTCATAGCAGCATTGTTCAGAATAGCCAAAAGGTGGAAATGACTGAAGTGTCCATCAACAGATGAATTGATAAACAAAATGTGATATGTACAGCCAGGCATGGTGGCTCACGCTTGTATTTCCAGCACTTTAGAAGGCCGAGGTGGGTGGATCACCTGAGCTCAGAAGTTGGAGACCAACCTGATCAACATGGCGAAACCCCATCTCTACTAAAAATATAAAAATTAGCTGGGTGTGGTGGTCTGTGCCTGAAATCCCAGCTACTCAGGAGGCTGAGGCGGAAGAAGCACTTGAACCCTGGAGGTGGAGGTTGCAGTGCACTTCAGCCTGGGCGACAGAGCAACACTCCATCTCAAAAAAAAAAAAAAAAAAAAAAAGAGGTAAATTTCATGCAAAAAGGAAAACAAATCCACACCAAACTGAGATTTTTTTTTTCTTCAACTAGTTAGAGTGAGATTAAGTTAAAGGGAAACATTTTTACCATTGACTCCAGTGTCCTGTGTTTGGGCATTGAGGCAGTCTGGCTGGCTCAACAGCACTGAGATGGGGATTAGAGAGGCTAACTCATGCTAACCAAACTTCTACAGACTGAATTATAAAACTAGAGCACCCTTCCCCCTATGCACAGTTTGTAAGGGGAAAAGAATTGTCAGCTAGACTTAACAGAGCTGTTGTTCTAAGCTGTTTATGTTCCCTCTGTCCACAAACTGCATGCATGGAAATCCCCGTGGGGTGGCAGCTGCCCAGGGAAAGGATTGCATTAAGATTTAGCAATGTCACCGGTCCTGTCCCCGACCTCCTCAGCCAGTACTGGGGTACCCTCCAGAACACTCCCTCGCCCCTCATACTTCTGGGAATTCAGAAACAGCAGGGAAGGGCAGGGCTCTGAGAGTAGGTGGAGAAGGATTTCTGCCACCTGGAAACTGAGGGCCTGGAGCTGTAGTGGAAGTGACCAGCAACTGTGCTGCTAGGGATCCCTGGGAGGTGGCTGTTCAGAGGAGGGCAGTGGCGGGGGAAGGTGTCTGCAGGCCACCAGAGGTGCAAGGGCTTGGGGCCCGGAGGGACAGCCCTAAAGCCACCATGAAAAGGACAACCCCAGACAGCCAGGCTGACACAGGAAAGAGAAAAAAACAAATCTGGTGTTGAGAGAGAGAGAGAGAGAGAGAGTCTAATTATTGGAGTGGGGATAGCATTTCTCACTATTGATTTTTAACACCGAAGACATTAAGAAAAAAAAAATTGTACTCCAGCCTGGGTGACAGAGTGAGACTATGTCAAATGAAGAAAAAAAAACCAGAAAGGAAAAAAACTGGGTAAGTTTCACTATGTAAAAATAAAACTTTTGTATAACAGACTGGGTGTGATGGCTCACTCCTGTAATCCTAGCACTTTGGGAGGCCAAGGTGGGTGGATCACCCAAGGTGAGGAAGTCAGGAGTTGGAGACCAACCTGGCAAACATGGTGAAACTTCGTCTCTACTACAGAAATACAAAAAGTAGCTGGGCATGATGGCGGGCATCTGTAAACCCAGCTACTCAGGAGGCTGAGGCAGGAGAATCACTTGAACCCAAGAGGTGGAGTTTGCTGTGAGCCAAGATCACGCCACTGCACTATAGCCTGAGCTACAGAATGAGACTCTGTCTAACCAAAAAACAAAGGCCACGAACAGTCACAAGCCAACAGGCTACACATAACAAAACACAAGGCTTTTTTAAAGACACAGTCTTTTTCTGTCACCCAGGGTTGAGTGCAGTAGTGCAACCTCAGCT
>CAUYLG010079147.1:0-21782 GCA_963573385.1 Cacajao melanocephalus | reverse complement strand
GGGAAGGGGGGGGAAGGGAGGGGAAGGGAGGGGGAAGGGGGGAAGGGAGGGGGAAGGGGGGAAGGGAGGGGGAAGGGGGAAGGGAGGGGGAAGGGGGGAAGGGAGGGGGAAGGGAGGGAGGGAGGGGGAAGGGAGGGAGGGAGGGAGGGAGGGAGGGAGGAAGGAAGGAAGGAAGGAAGGAAGGAAGGAAGGAAGGAAGGAAGGAAGGAAGGAAAGAAAGAAAGAAATAAGTGTACAGGCCAGGCATGGCGATTCAGGCCTGTAATCCCAACACTTTGGGAGCCCAAGGTGAGAGAATCACTTGAGGCCAAGAGTTCAAGACCACCCTGGGCAACATGGCAAGACCCAATCTCTACAAAAAATCTTTGAAAGAAGAAAGTAAATCTATACAGTTTTTCAAAGCCTATTTATCAAACTAGGTAAACATTACAACAATACAAAGGAAATCCTAATCTAATCATATTAACAAGTAAACTATCATTCATCTAACAGGTGATATTCCTTTCATCTATAAAACTGCCACTTATACTAGAAAGATTACACCATGTCTCTCCCACCCTTATAATCAAATTTCTTAAAGGGTAAAATTCAAAACATTGCAAAAGCATCTAAGAATCCCCTATATCTTAAGAAGTCTGAGGTTGTACACCTAATACACAACTCTAAGAGTAAAAATTCTTTTAGTTACCATTTGTCATCTCCATTCGTTGAAAGAGATTACAATTATGTGCCCTAATATTTACTCTAGGCTTGACAAAAGGATTAAAAGCTAAAATAACCAAATGAAACGAACAGGTTACTTCAAGAAAACCATGAACAACAACAAAAAAAAGAACAAAAACCCATAACAACCTTGCCTGTTACATGTTATGACTCTTAAGGAAAAAAAAAGCAATTATGTAACCAACTACATAAAATAGGAAAAGGCACTCTAAATCTTGTTTCCACTTTTTACTGTAGCAGCTAACACTGAGCATTTGCTATATACCCTGCATTGTTCTATGTGCTTGGGTCAGATTGTATTTTTTAAAAGATGACCACTTTTGGCCAGGAGCAGTGTCTCATGCCTGTAATCCCAGCACTTTAGGAGGTCGAGGCAGGCAAATCACTTGAACCCAGGAGTTCAAGACCAGCCTGGGCAATATGGTAAAAACTCTTTTTTTATTTTATTTTTTATTTTTCTGCCCTCCTCCTGACTGTAAACTCTGTCTCAATAAAAATAAAAATTCCAGCACTCTGGGAAGCCAAGGCAGGCAGATCACTTGAGGTCAGGAGTTTGAGACCAGCCTGGCAAGCATGATGAAACCCCATCTCTACTAAAAATACAAAAATTAGCTGTATGTAGCGGTGCACACCTGTAATCCCAGCTACTCAGGAGGCTGAGGCAGGAGGATCACTTAAACCTGGGAGGCAAAGGTGCAGTGAGCCAAGATCATGCCACTGCACTCCAGTCTGGGCGACAGAGCAAAAATCCATCTCAAAAATAAATAAATAATAAATAATAAAGGATAGCCATTTTTACGCCAGGTGTAGTGATGAATAGCTGTAGTCCTGGCTACTAAGGAGGCTGAGGTGGTAGGATGGCTTGAGTATCAGAGCTCAACATTGCAGTATGCTATAACTGTGCCTGTGAATAGCCACTGCACTCCAGCCTGGGAAACCCAGCAAGTGAGACCCTGTCTTAAAATAAAATTAAAAAAAAAAACAAGAGATGGTCACTTTTGAAAGATCCCATCCTACTCCTCTTATTATACAGGTATGGTCTGTGTTACCTCCCCTTGAATTTGATCAGGCCTGAGACTTCTGTAGAAGTGATACTGCCAGACTTCCAAGGCTACGTCATAAAAGGGAAGACAGTTTCAGCCTGGCTCTCTCTCAGAATACTCAGCTTGGGAATCCTCAACTACCATATAAGAAATCTGGCTCCTGTGAAGTTGCAAAGTTTAAGAGATCCCGTGAAGAACACAGAGCTAGAGAAAGATGCCTGAGAAGCCCCAGCTGTTCCGATCCCCAGCTGTTTTGAGTGTTCTCAGCCCAGGCACCAGACATGTGACAGAAACATGACATGAGTCAGTGAGCATTCTCATTCCAGTTTCCAGTCTTTAAGGTGCTTCTACAAGCTGATACCAAGTAGAACAGAAACGAGCTGACCCTGCAGAGCCGGGCCCAGATCACAGATTCACAACCAAAATAAATGCTGTAAGGGTTTTTTTTTATTATTATTTTTAAATAGAGACAGGGTTTCACCATGTTGGTCAGGCTGATTCCACACTTCTGACCTCATGATCTGCCCAACTCAGCCTCCCAAAGTGCTGGGATTACAGGCGTGAGCCACCGTACCCAGCATAAATGCTGTCATTTTAAACCACTAAATGTTGGAAAAGGGCTATCATGCAGCCGTAATAACTGGAACAATGTTGATTATGTATTAACTCTGTAATGCTTACAACTCTAATAACTGTTACTGGTATCCTTTCCTTTCAGAGAAACTAAGATACAACATGGGATTTGCCCATAGTCAAACAAGTGTAAAACAGTAATGCCAAAAAAAAAACTGTCATGCTACTGCGCATTCAAAAGAGAAACTTGAATGAATTACTGATTTAAGAAATAACTGAAATACAGCCTATAATATGCATCAAAGTGGCATTAACACTCCTTTAGTGCAACTAAAAAAAAAATGGCACTTTTTTTTTGAGACAGTGTCTCATTCTGTTGCTCAGGCTCGAGTACAGTGGCACAATCATAGTTCACTGCAGCCTTAACTTCCCAGGTTCAAGCGATCCTCCCACCTCAGCCTCCTAAGTAGCTGGGCCTACAGGTGTGCACCACCACATCTGGCTTTTTTTCGGGGGGCAGGGAGAAAAATAGAATCTCACTATGTTGCCTAAGGTGGTCTCAAACTCCTGGGTTGAAGTGATCCTCCCTCCTCAGCCAACCAAAGTGCTGAGATTACAGGCATGAGTGACCACACCAGGCTGACATTTTCATCTAGTATGCAAAACTTTCATCTAGTGTAGCACACAAGCAAAAGTAATTTGGTTTTGTACATTCACAGTGCATAACACAAAAGAGATATTTAATATCTACATAAAATTTGACCCATTCAGGCAGACAGTTTTACTAATAAGATAAACTATTAAATTTGATTACAACTCAATTAGCTTCATAAAATTAATTCAAGGTCAGTCATAGAAAGCAACACTGTCCTCAGACAGAAATTGTCCCAAATTTAGAACTTAGTCCACTGAAACAGATTTGAGCCAAGCAATGACAACATAAAATTCAACTCCAAATACTCCTTCCCAGAGCAATGGGGCAGTAACTTTTTCTACTTACGAAGGACAAAGACTAAATCATAAAACTGGTGTTAAACAGGATTAAGGAATTTAGACACATCAGATTCTGTAAGGCCACCTGGTTTTGCTTTCTATAAACTCAGTCAATTAGGGGGAAAAAAGTAAAGACAAGTGTCTATTATATGTGTTTTTGTGTGTGTTATAAATAAGTCACATTTCCCTAAGGCCCTTCCTATTCATCTAAGGTGGAAGGAATTCTGCTTCCATATGATCCAGTAAATTTGCACTGTCACCTATAAACCTCTGCTCAGAGTAAACTCCCAAACCTAGTTAGTGCTTTGCACATAGTAAATGCTCATAAATGTTCATTATTTTTAGTGAGACCCTTAAGTAGGATTTTTTAAGGCAAGCATAATACATGGCTTTGTCACACTAAAGTAAGTTTTAAAAAATTAACTGGAAGCACACTAAAAATCAGCCAAAACCAAGTTATTATTACTATTATTACAAGCTATTATCACTGTAATTTAAAAAGCTAAAACGAATTTTTATCATCAAGAAAAAGACTACTTTCTATCCCCACAATTATTTCTCTGGTTAAAAACAAACTATTTTTTTTCCTGAACACCCGACAGCCTTCACTAAATTGGCCAAAAGGGACTTTATGCAACAGTGATGAAATACAGTCTATGGGAAACAAGTAGGCTACATTCTTTTATCACCACTATGAACTGAGCACATTACTTTAAATTTCTCACATCAAATCTATCACCCTTTAAGATTACTTCACCCACATTTTTCACCCAGCTTAAAGTATCAGCAAGCAATTGATATCTTCACAAACACTAGAAACATTCTGCTTCAACACAATTACACTAGGAACTTATCTTTACCTTTTTACAGATATTAAAAATGTATATACACGAAGATGGTATGTTTAAAAAAAATCCACTATGAAGAACAGCCCATTTCATAAAGAAGCAATTACATTTGAGATTTGAGTTTTTTTAGTGTTAAATCATAAAAAGATCTTTACTAAGAAAACATTGAGGAAAAAGACCTTATCAGATGATTTCAGTATATATTTCTGACAAAAATGAGTAGTCATTCTTGACAAAACACATGTTGAAATAACAATTTCCAAGATTTAAAACACTAAAAACTCTGCCAATTAATCTATTCTTGGTATGTTATTTAGTTATTTATTTATTTATTTATTTTTGAGACAGGGTCTCACTGTCGCCCAGGCTGGAGTGCGGTGGCATGATCTCAGCTCACTGCAACCTCTACCTCCTGGGTTCAAGTGATTCTCCTGCCTCATCCTCCTGAGTAGCTGGGATTACAGGCACCTGCCACTATGCCCGGCTAATCTTGGTACTTTAAAAAGTATTTATGAAAAGGCCAGGAATGGTGGCTCCCACCTGTAATCCCTGCACTTTGGGAGGCCAAGGTGGGAGGATTGCTTGAGCTAAGGGGTTTGAGACCAGCCTGAGCAACACAGGGAGACCCCATTGCTACAAAAAATGAAAAAATTAGCTGGGCATGGTGGTGCATGCCTGTAGTTCCAGCTATTTTGAAGGCTGAGGCAGGAGAGTCACTTGGGTCCAGGAGTTTGAGGCTGCACTAAGCTGTGATGATACACTGCACTCCAGTCTGAGTGACAGACACAGCAACGCTCTGTCTCAAATTAAACAAAACAAAAAAAAACTGTTCTCTTTTTCTTTCATCAGCCACACTAACGAAACTGAAAAAGAAATATGCAATTAGGTATTTCCACATTCAGTTGAATTCAAGCAATTACTGAGAATGAATACAGGTAATGTACGAGTGCAGAAGGTAAGTTCTGCAAGTATAAATGAGACCCGATCTTTTTTTTTTTTTTTTAAGACGGGGTTACAACATGTTGGTCAGGCTGGTCTTGAACTCCCGACCTCAGGTGATCTGTCCGCCTTGGCCTCCAAAGTGCTTGGATTACAGGCGTGAGCCACCGCACCCGGCCGAGACCTGATCTTTACTTTTTTTGTGAGAATGGAGTTTCGCTCTGTTGCCCAGGCTGGAGCATAATGGCACAATCTTGGGTCACTGCAACCTCCACCTCCTGGGTTCAAGTTATTCTCCTGTCTCAGCCTTCCAAGTAGCTGAGATTACAGGCATGTTCCTAATTTTTGTACTTTCAGTAGAGATGGGGTTTCACCATATTGACCAGGCTGGTCTGGACCTGACCTCAAGTGATCCACCCGCCTTGGCCTCCCAAAGTGCTCGGATTACAGGTGTGAGCCAACATGTCTGGCTTGATCTTTACTTTTAAAAATGCTACAGCCTAGAGGAAATAAACACAAACGGATATTTCAATATCACACCATAAATATGAAACAGAAATATAATGACTTCTGGCCAGGCACGGTGGCTCACGCCTATAATCCCAGCACTTTGGGAGGCCAAGAAGAGAATCACATGAGGCCAAGAAGAGAATCACGTGAGCCCAAGAGTTCAAAACCAGTCTTGGCAACATAGTGAGACCTCATCTCTATTTTCAAAAATAAGCTAATTTTAAAAAAAGAAATATGGTGATTTTTAAACTCAGAAGAACCTACCTAAAACATCTTTGAGATCCTGAATATAACAAAGCCACATGTGGCAATATTCTGGATTTGTCTTAAAGCACAGAATATATTATCTATTTGTTTAGCTACATTTAAAGCACTTGCCAAGTCTCCAGCAGCATCCTCACATATGAGCTCCAAAGTATTTTATACTGTTTTGTCAAAAACCCTCATTTTTAAGAAAAAGAATCAATCTGAGCTTCACGGAAATGAATGATTTGCCACATTTCCTGATGACAATAAAGCCAACACTACAATACTGATCACTAATCCTCAGCTGGAATATTCTTTCCACTACAACATCTCTTCATGAGAAATGGGAATATGAATGACTCTAGGAAGTAAATACATAACGCATTTGTGTGTCATCTCACTTAATCCTAACACTGCTCCTATTTACAGATAAGAAAGCAACTTTTGAGATTACCTCCATACTCTTTCACTACTCAATGTTCCTTTAGTTATTCTAGTGATGGGTGTGTCTAGAAAACCAGTGCAAACTATTGTTCAAATTAAATCCTCAAGAAAACATATTCAGAAATAAATAACATTTATGCAGCCAAGTGCTACAGATAATGTCCAGTCAAGACAGACACGGTTTTTCTTCTCAGGGAGCGCACAATCCAGCAGAAGAGATAAATAGTAAACAATTACTATTTATTGTGGTGAAGGCAATAAAGAACACAGAATGCTGGCAATATGTCTAACAAGGAACCAGCCTGTTCAAGTTAAGAGTTCAATGTGAACTAGGAGTTATACAGACAGAAGGTGAAGAGAAGGAAAAGAATTTGATTCACAAACTTATACTGAGAGACGTACATACTTGTGTTGGTATGAAAGGCCTCACTTGAGCCATTAATTCTTAATTCCCAAGTCCAGTGTGCATCCTTAGAACTAGGAAGGAAGTTTCCCAAACATGCTAGGTTCATTCCTGCCTGTATATCTCAGACTTCCTAGAATTCTCTCATCATCATTTACCCAAGCCTAAAATCTGTCTCCTTCCCGCAGAACCTTTAGTCACTGACTATGCAATACTCTCCAACTGTCACCCAGGTTTGACTACAGTGGCACGATCACAGCTCACCACAGCCTCAAACTCCTGGGCCCAAATGACCCTCCTGTCTTGGCCTTTCAAGTAGCTAGGAATTTAGGCATGTGCCACCACATCTGGCTTTTCATTTTTTGTAGAGATGGGATCTCGCTACATCGTCCTGACTGGTCTCGAACTCCTAGACTCAAGGGATCCTCCCACTTTGGCCTTCCAAAGTATGGGTATGACAGGTATGAGCAATCATACCTGACTCCAGTTCTAATTTGAAGGAACCATGTCAAAATTTACAGAAAAAAACAGAAAATAATCCAATCTCTTTAGGCTGCTCTTTAAAAACTAAGCATCTGAGAAGATAACATCGTTTTTTATCACTAAACAGGGCACAATGGGTCTTAGTTTTTAAGACCAATATAATTATTATGTTCACAAATGCAAACTATTCATCACAAAAATAAATTCATCATGAGTTAGGCCACCGCAACGCATTACCATTACAAGAAAAGTTATTCCAAAACTTTTTACCAACAGAAAACTAGTGTGCTGGCTTCAGCATTATATATGATAAAGTTAGAACAATACAGAGAAGATTAGCATGACCCCTGCACAAGGATGACATGCAAATTTATGAAGCATTCCATTTCTTTTCTAATTGTTGTCAATATGTACATGCAGCTAGTTATCTTTAAAAAAAAAAAAGCTAGCTTTTCTTAGAAGATACTCTCTGCATGTACATATTAACAATTTAAAATGAAAGGTTGTGTATGAAGGCTTTTAGGCCCACCACAGACATAGAAAACTGATTAAAATGTAGATGCTGTAATGAAATATTTTGGTCTACTACATCCTTAGGCAAATTTCTGCAAAACTCATTTGCAGATTCTTGCCATACATCTAACACCTAATTGATAAAGTACTTTTGGGCACTCCAGATCATACAGCACTTTGTAATAGAAATTATTCACTATTATCAACTCATTTGTGCAGTGATTGTCTCTGCCAGGTAAGGGCTTTGTTTTATACTCTGCTGTATCCCCAGCATTTAGAAGAGTACCTGGCATGAGGTTGGGTGTGGTGGCTCAAGGCTGTAATCCCAGCACTTTGGGAGGCTGAGGCAGGCGAATCATTTGAGGTCAAGAATTTGAGACCACCCTGGTCAACATGGTGAAACCATGTCTCTCCTAAAAATACAAAAAAAATGAGCCGGGTGTGGTGGCAGCCACCTGTAATTCGAGCTACTTGGGAAGATGAGGCTTGAATCCGGGAGGCAGAGGTTGCAGTGAGCCGAGATCATGCCACTGCACTCCTGCCTGGACAACAGAGTGAGACTCCATTTCAAAAAAAAGATTATCCTTCCATTAGTTACAAAAATGAAGTTTTCTTACCATGAAATCAATCTATAAAATCCACATCGTTTGATATAATCTACAGTAGTTTATAGGAACTATGAATCCTTTCCAAATTCAAAATAACTGGTGGAGAAATCTCAAAGGCAAAAAGGAAATGATTCAGAACTAAGATTATCAAGACCACAAGCCAGTTTCACTAGTAAGACTTCTTCATACAAGTGACAAATCTATTACCCTGAAATGATGACATTAAAACAGTATTTTGTAGTGTCTAATGTTTAAGCATTAAGAAAACCAAGTCGGCTTGGTGATCAAGTTTTAACTTTAGTTGGATTTGTGAGACCTGTAATTTTACTTATTCTGAAATAAGATGTAAAAATTATATATTCAAGCAAATATCTCATGTCAAATGAAGCCAAAACTCTTACTTCCTGAAATTTACTTAACCAATAATCCCTTTGTCTCCTGAAGTAATGTAGTAAACAGATACTAACTAAAAACAAAACTCTGACATATATCCCTTGTTTTGGGGTTTTTTTTTCGAGTCTCACTCTGTCACCCAGACAGGAGGGCAGTGGTACCATCTCTGGTCACTGCAACCTCTGCCTCCCTGGGTTCAAGCAACTCCAGGCCCACAGGCACACGTCACCACTCCCAGGTAATTTTTGTAATTTTAATGTAGATAGAGTTTCGCCGTGTTGGCCAGGCTGGTCTCGAACTCCCGACCTCAGGTGATCTCTGCCCACCTCAGCCTCCCAAAGTGCTAGGGTTACACATATGAGCCACCAAGCCAGGCCTCCACTAAGGTGAATTATTAAGTGGAAATAACAGAGGACCTTTGCTCAGATCCAGCTCCACCATTTCCATGCTTTATGTGCTATCCTGAGTAAGATACTCAACTTCCTTCCTCATCTATTAAACCGAAGTCAAAATAATACCTATCTTGCACCATACTTATGAGAATGAAATGGAAGACATTTAAACTGCACAACGCTAGGCAAGCATACGTGTATACTTGAGTAAATGAAAAATGTAGTAGATGCTGATTGTATAATGTCAACTTTCAGATATGTAATGGTATTAGAGGTGGAAAACAGCACATACTTCACAGTGCAGTTTACATTAATTTTTAATTTTCTTAAAGACATTCTCCTTCCTACCCATGACTACACAGTTCAGCACAATTTTTCTTTTTTTTTTTTGTTTTGTTTTTTCAGATGGAGTCTCTCTCTGTCCCCAGGCTCGAGTGCAGTGCCGTGATTTCGGCTCACTGCAACCTCTGCCTCGTAGGTCCAGGTTCAAGCGATTCTCCTGCCTCAGCCTCCCGAGTAGCTGGCATTACAGGCATGCACCACCAGGCCTGGCTAACCTTGCATTTTTAGTAGATACAGGTTTCTCTACTTTGGTCAGGCTGGTCTTGAACTCCCGACCTCAGGTGATCCGCCCACCTCAGCCTCCCAAAGATTACAGGCATGAGCCACCGCGCCCGGCCTCAACACAATTTTTCTAAAGTTTGTACTGTCTACTTTACTCCAAGATATTTTCTTAACTAGACGTTAATGTCAAACAGAATCCAATGCTAGGATTTTCAAAATATCCAGGATTCTGTATTACTTGCAGCGTTGTAACTAAAGCGTTCGTTTTTAATCAATTAATTAGAATTCCTAGAACTTCAGAACATTAAGCTCTTAAATGAAAACCACTATATACCACTAAAATTTCCATTGCTATGCTTTTCCGGGGACCGTGTATTTAAAAAAAAAAAATCTACTGATTCTCAAAACATAAGCAGATGGTCAAAATAAATGCTAATACACTTTAGAAGTGGCATAATATGCATGATGCGAGTCTCGTTTTTTAAAAAGTACATTAAAACCCAACTAGCCCAAAGAGATCATAAGCAATGATAGGACAATTTAAACATATACTGTCACACTTTTTAAACGTTCTTTTAAAAATGCTCATTTTTGTCACTCTCCACTTACTTCTAACAAGCTTTAGTAAGAAAAACAATACTTATTCCTTCCGAGACCTCGCCAATGCATGGCTTTAAATATTATCATTTAAAATCATGACTCTCACGTTGAAGCTTTACTATAAAGCCGCAAACTACGTTGTACCTTCAAGACTGTACTTTGTTACGATTCCAACTTTCTAATTCCGCAAAGTTATCTCAAAAGACCATCAATTCACTATTCTTTTCCAGAACGATTTATACGTTTAAAACTTTCTCCCAGATATGCTCGCAAAACAAATAGAAAAGATTGTTAAAATCACGTTAGAGACCACACGACTGACTACAAATGAGGGATTTGGGAGGCAGTGATTTAATATAAAAGAATAGTCCTTTTTTTTTTTAAGCAGAGAAAAGTGATAGCTGGGGTCTCCCTCCTGGACAAGGAAGTTCTGTTAAACCCAGGCGAGACCAGCCATATTGGAAACACTTGTCAATTATAGTTCTGACAAGTATTCCCGAACACGGTTGGATGAAGCTAACCTTGAGTACCGACGTGTGTACATCAAGGCCCTCTTCTGCTCCGTCAGAGGATCTGGCCCGTTTCGGGACTGTTTCCGAGTTAGAGCCGTCCCGAGGTCCATGAGGAGCGCAGCGCCGAGGGGAAAGAGGGCGGGGAAAGGAGAGTTGGGGGGGAATGGTTTGAGAGTTGGAAGCCGCGATCCGCTGCGAGAGGGGCGCGGCGGCGGCGAAAGATTTCCGAGTTGAGAGCCTGGGGGAGGGGCCGAGGATTCGGGAGCAGGAGGGATCACGGCAAAAAGTCCCCTTGGTCCCTCTCTGAGGGGCCCGGGAGTTCAAGAGGAGGAAGGAAAGGGGAAACGCTGCAGAGCACTGACCTGTCCTCCGAGTCCATGCGGCTCAGGGGTTCCCCATCCGACGACATCTCCAAGCTGCCTCGCCGGCCCCCGGAGGTCGCGCTGCTTCCGCCTCCCCCAGTCCCGTAGCCCTCGTCGCCGCCGCTGGAGACGACGCTGCTGCTACTGCTGCCGCCCCCGCCGCCGCCCTGGCTGCCCCGCGGTCCCTTGGGCTCCTCCAGGCCCTCCTTGCCGTCCCCATCCCCGCTGCTGCTGCTGGCGGCGCCGGGGCTCAGCGAGCGGGTCTCGTCGCTGCTACTCCCGCCGCTGCTGCCCACCAGGCTCTCGGCGCTACTCTCCTCCTCACCCCCGCCGCTGCTGCTGCTCTCATCCTCCTCCTCCTCCTCGTCGTCCTCCTCCTCGTCCTCGTCCTCCCCGGCCTGGCTGGCGCTCTCGGGGCTCGGCTCCGACATCGTCTCCGCCTCGCCGCCCCCCACTCCGCCGCCGCCTCCGCCGCCCCCACCGCTGCCGCCGTTCAGCAGCAGCGCCGCCACCGCCTCGGCCTCCGCCTCCTCTTCCTCGTCCTCCTCTTCCTCCTCCTCTTCGGGGGGCTCAGCCCGGTCCCGAGCCGCCGAACCGGGGCTACCGGGGGGCAGAGGGCTCAGGCGGGAGAGCTCCTCCAGGTCGGCCATGTCGGTGATAGCGGCGGCCATGGCGGCGCCTGCTCCTCCTCCTCCTCCCCGTCGCCGCCGCCGCCTCCCTCTTTCGACTCTCGCTCCCTCGCCCCCTCCCAAACGCCCAAAACTCCGCCGAGCCGCTGCAGAGCAGGAGGAGGGCCCCCGAGCTGCGTCAGCCTGTACACGCGCTACGGAGCCCGCGCGGGGACAGGCGCGCGAGTACGCGCACTCACGCGGAGACGACTGCGCGCCTGCGCGGCGGCACGAGGCGGCACCTCCCCAGACCGCGAGTTCCGCGCCCGCGCCCCCGCCCGGCGCCGGCGCTTGCCCCGGCCCTGACGAGTGCTCAGCGTTTCCTCGGGGTCTTCCCACGCCCTGCCGGGCTTCGAAACCCAGGAACACGCGGAACGAAAACTCCAACGCTGGCCGGGGATTTTAACAGCCTTCCGAGGTCTCACGATGAACTCATTCATTCCGGGGATGTTTGGGGATTGTCCCCGCTGTACAGGCGCTGAGGCACGAATGGAAGGAACCTACAGTCTACGAAAAGACGCGTTTAAAAAATGGGCAAAAATAAACACTGCGGTGCAAAGTGCTAAATATATATGCGCAGCATAGGGCGACAGGTCTTAATTCAACCTATGCTTGAATACCCCTGGGGATGTTGACACCCTGAACTCAGAGCAAACATCTTGGTTCAAGGTCCTCAAACTTTTTAGTTCAAGAGTCTTCTAAAACAATTTTGTAAATCTGTGTATGTTCTTACGCAGTTTAGAATAACAGCTAGATTTCTTCCAGCTTATTGGAAATATTTCAGCTGTCGCATTTTTTAAATACTGTATAGCCAATGGATTCTAAATACTGTAGAAATTTAATACCCAATAGTATCCATTTTTTAACAATAGTCTCTTTTATACTTGGAAAATTTCCAAATATTGTATTCTGGAACTCATACTGACGTTCCATATCCCCTCTAGAATTTTATCCTAATAATATATTTTATATTTGAACTGCATTTTGATAATCTTAACGCATTTCCTTGTAATAAAAATGTGTGCAAAAATTGAAGTATGTGAGTTGTTTTTTACATTTTCCATGATCATAAAGCGCCTATTTCAACTGATCAAATCTGTTTCAAATGTTTGTAAGTACTAAACACAAAAGCAAAATTTTATTGCCAATGCATCTTGCAGAAATGAACTTGGGTGGACTTTTTTTTGTAATATACGTTATGACCCTCAATGGATGGATTTTTCTGAGAAACAGTTCAGCATCAGTTCTATTCCAAGTTTTCAATTCCATGGATATAAGTGCTGAGAAAACTTGTTCGCATAAAAAAGCAGATGAGAATGAATGGAGTTTTGTTATAGTAATGCCACTCAATTCTTTGAATGCTTTTCAAATTATATGCCCAAAAATCGCATAAAGATCTAACAAAGAAAAAACTTTTAATGATCTATCAGCTGACAACTCTGATTAGGTTCTCGTTCTACTTGCTGAAAGCAAGTAACTGAAAACCACCTGACTTGTGAAAGGAGGTGTTACTCATTCTCATTCACCAGTCAATGGTCCCTTTCTTTGGTGTCCTGGGGGTTTTTGCATACCCGGGTTTTACACCTTACTAAGACTTAGCATGAGGAAGAAGTATGCCTTTCTTTTTGTAATTATAAATTCTGGGGTACATGTGCAGATCATGCAGGATTGTTACATAGGTATACACATTCCATGGTGGTTTGTTGCCTCCATCTTTCTTTTGTAAAGTAGGGAAGACGTCATTGGGATAAAGGAGACTGGAAAAGAGCTCACAATACACCCTGACCCAAGGACACATTTTCAGGCAGGTCAATTTTAAGGATGCTTCTACTCAAGGGAAAAGGGGATAGAACTGCCTGCCTGAAAACAAAGCCTCCATGCTCACTTCCCATTTGGGAAAGCCTTCATATACCATGAGTACCCAGTATTACATGCTCTGCCTTAGGCCTTTGGACAGCTGTTATATAAAGTGTTGCCTCAAGGGAATGCAAAAATAAAAATAATAACATGGGACATTATCATTTACAGATACCTTCAGAGGCATGTACAATATAAGTTATTAACCTCAAACATTTTAAACCTCAAAGGCAATCTTAGAGATAAGGAACAGATTAAGGTGAAATACACTGTAAACTGTATTTTTAATTAAAAACTAGCAGAAGCCCAGCAGGGTGGCTCACACCTGTTATCCCAGCACTCTGAGAGGCCAAAGTGGGAGGATCACTTGAGCCCAGGAGTTTGAGACCAGCAGCGAGACCCTGCCCCTACAGCACACCTGTAGTCCCAGCTACTCAGGAGGCTAAAGTGGATCACTTGAGCCCAGGAGGTCGAGGCTGCAGTGAACCACGATCACACCACTGCACTCCATACCTTTCCTCACCCATCATAAAGGTCATGGCCAACACTTCTACAACAAAAGACAGATTAACAAAAGAAAAGAGTAATAAATGTAAGTAACAGGAGCCTTCAGAAATAAAGACCCAGGGAAAGCTGTCCATTGGTATGCTTAGATTCAATGAAGAGTGGACATCCACGTAGAAATGTGATTGCACAAAAAGAGAATGAACTAGTAGTAATAGACTGAGTGTGGAACCCCAGCAAGGCCTGTCTGTTGAGATTCTTCTTGACCTCTCTGCGTAGCATTCCTTCTACCCAGGTATAGAGCAGACTTCTCTGGAATGAGAGTCTTCAAAGGAGAAGGGGGAGAATGATCTTGGTTTCACAACTTGCTTGGGGGGAGAGGAGTTCTAGTTTCTATGACTAGCTTAGGGTGAGGAAGAGGGATGGGACACAGCAGGACAGGAGAAGTTTAGTCAGAGACTTTGCTTCTCAGGCGTTCCAATCTCCTTTAGTTCAAAGTACTCAGCATGGGGGCAAGGCACAGTGGCTCACTCCTGTAATCCTAGCACTTTGGGAAACTGAAGCAGGGGGATCACTTGAGTCCAGGAGTTCGAGACCAGCCTGGGCAATGTGATGAAACCTCACCCCTACAAAAGCTTTTTTTTTAATTGGCCAGGTGTGCTGGTGTACATCTATAGTCCTAGCTACTTGGGAGGCTGAGGTGGTAAAACAGCTTGAGCCAGGAGGTTGAAGCTGCAGTGAGCCATAAGCAATTAGCCATTGCACTCTTGTTTGGGCAAGTGTAAGACCTTGTCTCAAAAAAAAAAAAAAGAAAAAAGAAAAAAAAAACACTAAGTGTTACCGGAAAGAGGCCCGATCCCAACCCCAAGAGAGGGTTCTTGAACCTCACACAAGAAAGAATTTGGAGTAAGTCCACAGAGTAAAGTGAAAGGAAGTTTACTAAGAAAGTAAGGGAATAAAAGAATGGCTACTCCATAGACAGGGCAGCCTATGGCTGCTGGCTGGCCACTTTTATGGTCATCTCCTGATTACATGCTAAATAAGGGGTAGATTATTCATGAGTTTTCCAGGAAAAGGGTGGGCAGTTCCCAGAGTTTTCCAGGAAAAGGGTGGGCAGTTCCCAGAACTGAGAGTTTCCCCTTTTTTTTTTTTTTTTTTGAGACAGAGTCTTGCTCTGTCACCAGGCTGGATTGGAGTAGCATGATCTCGGCTTAATGCAACCTCCGCTTCTTGTGTCCCAGTTCAAGCAATTCTCCTGCCTCAGCCTCCAGAGTGGCTGGGATTACAGGCATGCACCACCATGCCCAGCTAATTTTTGTATTTTTAGTAGAGACAGGGTTTCACCGTGTTGGCCAGGCTGGTCTTGAACTCCTGACCTCAGGTGATCCACTTTCCTTGGCCTCCCAAAGTGCTGGGGTTACAGGCATGAGCCACCATGCCCTGCATGGTCAACTTCTTTACCACATCCTTTTACCAGCAAGGTCTCTGTGACATGTATTTTGTGCTGACCTCCTATCTCATCCTGACTTAGAATGCTTATCCTCGTAGGAATGCAGCCCAGTAGGTTTCAGCCTTATTTTACCTAGCCCATATTCAAAATGGAGTCGCTCTGGTTCGAACATCTCTGACTGAAGTACTCAGCATGGCAAAGCGCCACACTTTGGGGCATCATTTTCTGAGCTCCAACAAAGGCATGTGCCTGACACTTAGTTAAGCCCTGGAGATTAGGGTTCATGTTTGTCCGAGTTAATCAAGGAAAACTTCATGAGAAATGTAGGATTTCAACAAAGCGCATAGTAAGACATATAATAACTATATCTGGTTTCATTAATTTGAGCTGAATTTTGAAGAGTGAACAGAATTCCATGTTGAACTCAAACGGAGAAGCAATACATGGAAAAGCATCAATATTTATCCATGACAAGGTAAATAAACCATAAGAAATCATGGTAAGAAAGCTAAACATAGTTAAATATTAGATTGCAGTAGGTCATGAATAAAAAGTTGATGTTGGGGACCAGGCACAGTGGCTCATGCCTGTAATCCCAGCACTTTGGGAAGCCAAGGCGGGTGGATCACGAGGTCAAGAGATCAGGACCATCCTGGCCAACATGGTGAAACCCTGTCTCTACTAAAAATACAAAAATTAGCTGGGTGTGGTGGCACGTGCCTATAGTCCCAGCTACTTGGGAGGCTGAGACAAGAGAATCACTTGAGCCCGGGAAGCGGTGGTTGCAGTGAGCTGAGATTGTGCCACTGCACTCCAGCCTGGGTGACAGAGCATGACTCCATCTCAAAAAAAAAAAATAAAATAAAAATTAGCCAGTCATGGTGGCACACACACCTGTAGCCCCAACTACTTCGGAGGCTGAGGTGGGAGGATCACCTGAGCCTAGGGAGGTCCAGGCTGGCAGTAAGCCAGGAGCACCACTGCACTCTAGCCTGGGTGATGGAGTGAGATCCTGTCTCAAAATATATACACATATATGTTTTGACAGGTATGTACTGTGATATTTTAATAAAGATATGATAGGGTTAGATTATATTATACAGCTATAAATTTAATGTATAGGAGATAGGTTGAAAATGGGAAAAGTTCCAGTGAAGGATTTATTAAGGAAAAAAAAGAGTGAAAAGTACAAGGAGATTAGACACATGGAAAAGGCAAGTTATCAAAGCCACAAATGAATATTTTAGCTGTGGTATTTATACTTGAAGACAAAATGAACTATTTCAAAACTGGCATTTTGGAGAAAATTGTGTTTCCTGTCACTGGAGTTTCCGTGTCTTCCTCTTAGTTTAGTTGCAGACATCACTGCTCTGCATTGCCTCTCCTTAGAACAAGGCCACTCTCCTCCACAACCACAGTGACAGGGTGCCATTATTTTACTCTCAAAATTTAAATAACTGAAGTGTTGAACTAGAGGCAAAACCTCTGTGTGACAGAGTTTCTTAGGCAGCATCGGGTGAGACATTTGATGATCCTGAGGACCAAAGTCATTTCCCAGCTCAGTATCCATTCACAAACTATGCATTCCCAGTCTATGGCTAAATAAGTACTAGAAGTAGTTTTCATTAACTTTTATAACAACTTGACAGAGTATTTTTATGTCTATATAAAATTACTAATCTAATAATAAAAAAACTAGAGTTTATACTTTCTATGTCATCAGTTATTTTATTACTCTTCTACTTCATTTTTACTGTATATTACCAAAATTATTATTATTATTATGATTTTCAGACGGTTTCACTCCGTCACCCAGGCTAGAGTGCAGTGGTGAGATCTTGGCTCGCTGCATCCTCTGCCTCCTGGGTTCAAGTGATTGTCCTGCCTCAGTCTCCTGAGTAGCTGGGATTACAGGTATGCACCACCACGACCGGCTCATTTTGTTGTTACTTTTAGTAGAAACAGGGTTTCACCATGTTGGCCAGGCTGGTCTCAAACTCCTGACCTCATATGATCCGCGTGCCTTGGCCCTCCAAACTGCTGAGAATATAGGCATGAGCCACTGCACCTGGTCCCGAAAAAAAAATTTTTTTAAATACTGGTCTTTCACAAATTGAGAATCACTATTCTATAGTTCTTTTTTTCCAACTTGGAGAGTGTGTGATGCTATACATAATTTAAGTTGTCTAGTAACACACTATTGCATAATAACTATTTGATTCAGAGTCACATTCACACTCATCAACCATAGCACTAGTGGGGTGAAATTAGTACCAATAATTTGAATATCATTGGTTCTTTTACCTACCAAGCCTACTAAGGTAGTCAGGTCACCTCCAGCCTACTGGGAGTCCCAGAAGGGAAAGGGTCTCTCAGTTTCCTAGGACTCCTTCCCCAACTCTGCTGTTCTAGGTCCTGCAGATACCTACCAGGAGGGGTGTGTGTGTGTGTGTGTGTGTGTGTGTGTGTGCGCGCGCGCATTTACTTTGTTTTTTGTGGTTTTTTTTGAGACAAGGTCTTGCTCTGTTGCCCAGTATGGCTGGAGTGCAGTGACGTGATCACGGCTCACTGTAGACTCAACCTTCCAGATTCAAGCCATCCTCCAACATCAGCCCCCTGAGTAGTGAGGACTACAGGCACATGCTATCATACCCAGCTAATTTTTGTATTTTTTGTAGAGATGGGATTTTCCTGTGTTGCCCAGGCTTGTTTCTAACTCTAAGCTCAAGCAATCCACCCACCTTGGCTTAACAAAGTGCTGGGATTACAAGCATGAGCCACTACACCCGACCAAAATTTGGGATACAAACCAAACCGCCAAAGTCATAATGTAATAAGAAGAAATGGTGATCATGGTGTTAGGGGAACCCCGAAGCAGACTGCTTATGCCTAATGTCATATGGTTTTCAGTGAAACAGCTCTTTATGTTTTTACTCAGAGCTCTGTTTTTCTTAGGGATCCAAACATGCTTTCATGGGCCTAGATTGGTGACAGATTTGAGTAACAGCTACCCCAGCTGCATTTATTCCTCTCCATCCAATGACTATGTCTTTCTTGTAAGGCTTCTCTAATCTCTCTTCCACTAAAATGAGCTCTGTTCCAGGAAGCAGCTTCAGCCTCCATGGCAGCAGGTTTCTTGTAGTCCTGCCTCGCCAGCTTGCCAGACATGCCCAGACATGCTTGAGCCCAGCAACAGACCCAGCTGAGACTCAAGCTAAGGTTCCTGCTATACTACAAACGAGATACGTCTGAAAAATTCTCTAAAACTGGCAGCTGTGTTACATTTTGCACTTTTATTTTAGGCTCCTTTATTTAGGTTATGTGTGTTGATACTGCCATGGTGAGCAAGATCAATAGCAGCATAATGACCTCATTCTCTGAGTGACTTGGAGTTTAAAGAAAGTATGCATAAAAAGAGATAACATCTTACAGGATGATGGAATTGATAGGATCTTAAAGCTGGAAAGAACTAGAAATCTGATGCAAGCTTTCCCATTCTGTAGATTGTAATCCAACCAAAACATAACCAAATAATGATTATAGTTTTTCGAGTTAAAGTCTATCAGTATAACCATTTTGAAACTCAACTGCTTTGGCTGACACCCATCCATAATAAGGAGGTCATATGCGGGTGTGGTATTGGTAGTTCTCACTTTGAATTTAGTAAAATGCTTTTCTATAAACTGCAGTTGGAAAGATAGGCAAAATGTGAAAGGTGACTAGCATAGCCACTACATTTTTTGTCTTTTTGTGTATTTTATATGACTTGCCAAAAAACTTTATTTAATGTTCAAAACTCTCTCAATTATTAAAAAAATTAAAATTGACAGATTATTTATTGTAACATACAAGTCACAATACCATTTAGTACTTTATCCATCAAATCCTGGGAAGGTAGGGAAGAAAAACCTAAACTTAATTTTTTTTTTTTGAGATAGAGTTTTGCTCTTGTTGCCCAGGCTGGAGTGCAATGGCATGATCTCTGCTCACCACAACCTCCGCCTCACGGGTTCAAGCGATTCTCCTGCCTCTGCCTCCCGAGTAGCTGGGATTACAGGCATGCGCCACCACGCTCAGCTAATTTTCTATTTTTACTAGATATGGGGTTTCTCCATTTTAGCCAGGCTGGTCTTGAACTCCCCTCAGGTGATCCGCCCACCTCAGCCTCCCAAAGTGCTGGGATTAAACTTAATATTTAATAAGTGAAATATAAAATAAAAAATCTATCAGCAATCTGGATAAATTAACTTGGCCTTAAGCCAAAATAAAGCAACCAGCACTTCTTTTAAGTATGTATGGCAGCTACTTTGCTTGCTAGCTTTAGTAATACCCCTATTTTTCCTCCTCCTTCACTTTCTCCCTTATTTCTTTAATTGCCTGTATATCTACTTTGTCATGTCTACATCTTGGTAAAACATTAAATATATATATATTTTTTGAGACAGGGTCTAGCTCTATTTCCCGGACTGGAGTGCAGTGGCTCACTGCAACCTCAACATCTGGAGCTCAAGCTATCCTCTTGCCTCAGCCTCCTGAGTAGCTGTAACTACAGGAATGCACCACCACACCCGGCTAATTTTTAAAAATATTTTGTAGAGATGGCATTTCATCATGTTGCCCAGGCTGGGCTTGAACTCCTGGGCTCAAGCAATCCTCCCACTTTGGGCTCCCAAAGTGCTGGAATTACAAGCATGAGCCACCAGACCCTGCCTAAATAATTTACGTAAATCTTTTTTTTTTTTTTGAGATAGAGTTTCACTTTTGTAACCTAGGGTGGAGTGCAATGGTGTGATCTCGGCTCACTGCAACCTCCTGCTCCCAGGTTCAAGTGATTCTCCTGCCTCACCCTTCCTAGTAGCTGGAACTACAGGTTCGCACCACCAGGCCCAGCTAACTTTTTGTATTTTTAGTAGAGACAGGGTTTCACCATGTTGGCCAGCCTGGCCTCAAACTCTTGACCTCAGGTGATCCGCCCACCCCAGCCTCCCAAAGTGCTGCGATTACAGGCATGAGCCACCTCACCTGGCCATAAAGTAAATTTTTTTGAGTTATTTTGTTTCTGCTTTTGCAGAACCTGCTAATCCTATCTTAAGATAGAGGTTTACTTGCTAAACCTCTATCTTATGCTACTGCATGTAGGGGTCTTTTTTTTTTTTTTTTTTTTTGAGACCGAGTCTCGCTCTGTTGCCCAGGCTGGAGTGCAGTGGCTCAATCTTGGGTAACTGCAACCTTCACCTCCTGGGTTCAAGCCATTCTCCCACCTTAGTCTCCTAAGTAGCTGGGACTACAGGTCCTCACAACCACACCTGGCTAATTTTTGTATTTTTAGTAGAGACAGGTTTTACCATGTTGGCCAGGCTGGTCTCAAACTCCTGACCTCAAGGGATCCGCCCACCTCGACCTCTCAAAGTGCTGGAATTATAGGTGTAAGCCATTGCACCTGGCTAGGGTCCTTTTTTAAAAAATGGCATCTTAGGCCAGGCATGGTGGCTCATGCCTGTAATCCCAGCACTTTGGGAGGCCAAGGCAGGCAGATCATGAGGTCAGGAGATTGATACCACTCTGGCCAACATGGAGAAACCCCGTCTCTACTAAAAATACAAAAATTAGCTGGGCATGGTGGTGCATGCCTGTAATCCCAGCTACTCAGGAGGCTGAGGCAGGAGAATTGCTTGAACCTGGGAGGCAGAGGTTGCAGTGAGTCAAGATCGCCCCACTGCACTCCAGCCTTGGTGACACAGTGAGACTCCATCTCAAAAAAAAGGAAAGAAAAAATTTCTACCTTGCCTGCCATATATCTGGAACACACCACACATTTTACCAATGAAAGCTGATTTCTACAAAAATTAGCCGAGTGCAGTGGTGCATGCCTATAATTTTAGCTACTCAGGAGGCTGAGGCAGGAGAATTGGTGGAGATTTCAGTCAGCCAATATTGCACCACTGCACTCCAGCCTGGGCAACAAGAGCGAAACTGTCTCAAAAAAAACGAAGAAGAAAGAAGAAAGAAGAAAGAAGAAGAGGAAGAAGGAGGAGGAGGAGGAGGAGGAGGGGGAAGAAGAAGGAGGAGGAGGAGGAGGGGGAAGAAGGAGGAGGAGGAGGAGGAGAAGAAGAAGAGGAAGAAGAAGAAGAAGAGGACGAAGAAGAGGAAGACG
>CAUYLG010079146.1:0-25795 GCA_963573385.1 Cacajao melanocephalus | reverse complement strand
TGGAATACTATGCAGCCATAAAAAACAATGAGTTCATGTCCTTTGTAGGGACATGGATGAACCTGGAAACCATCATTCTCAGCAAACTGACACAAGAACAGAAAATCAAACACCGCATGCTCTCACTCATAAGTGGGTGTTGAACAATGAGAACACATGGACACAGGGAGGGGAGTATCACACACTGGGGTCTGAGGTGGGGGAACTAGGGGAGGGACAGCGGGGGGTGGGGAGTTGGGGAGGGATAACATGGGGAGAAATAACAGATATAGGTGATGGAAAGGAAGGCAGCAAATCACACTGTGCCATGTGTGTACCTATGCAACAATCTTGCATGTTCCTCACATGTACCCCAAAACCTAAAACGCAATAAAAAATATATTTTTTTAAAAAAAGTGTTCTTTATATTTAGCCAAGTAAAAAGGCTGTTAACCAAAAGAAGATTGTCAGAAACAGATCAGTGGTGTAGCAGGGTTAGAATCAGACTGAAGAGTAAACTAAAGGTAAGGAAGTAGAACAGTGAGTTCTGAGTGGAGATAACATGCACAGAGATTAGCTATGCTAGGAAAAAGAGAGAGAAGGTAAGCATACGGCAGGAGGTCAGAGAAAATTTTTTAATTGATATTTCCCTCATGATTAGACTGGATTTACTGGTTTGAGGGAATACCACCAGACTTTTTTTTCCTCTTAGTGAATAGGAGAGACTTGAACAAGCTCTAGATGATTAGGGAAAGAAGCCAAAAAGAGGGGAATGGTCAAAGAAAAAGAAAACACAGGGTTTCTTTATTGAGTAAAGACACTTAGAAAAAAAATGGATTAAAAAAAAGGTTTTGGGACCTCAAGTGGAAGAATTTGACATACACAGGAGGATTTTCTCATCTTCAGATGAGAGGAAGGCAGAAATTACAGATGATGGTGTAGGTAAGTGTGTAGATCTTGTGGTGGGAAGTTGCCATCTTGTGGTTTCTACTTTCTCTGTGAAACAGCTGGCAAGTTTATCTGTAGACAAGGGAGAGTTGGACGTTTGAGGAAGCATATATCTTCTCAATAGTTAAGTAGTTCATTCTAGGATTTTTCTAGCATTGGATGTTAAGTTCACCGATTCATGTTTCTGGAGACCAAGTTTTTACTTTTGTTTGTTTCTAATTGAGACATTTAAATATATCTAATATTCTTATACTTCCATTTTTTCTATGACTTACTTTAAAAATGTTTTCAACAAGAATTGAGTGGCAATAGCTAAAAGGGCACCTTCTCTGTTTCCCACCATGCCAAAAAACTTTTCTAACCCCATTAATCCTATGCATTCCCTTTTTCACACTCCAGCTAACTGAGGTTTTCTAGTATTGTAGAAGTAGATCAACCTCATACCCTTGTGTAAAATACAGGGAAACTGAGGTTTAGTAAACTAAGTTATTTTTACTATAGCAAGCAATCAATTGGAGGCAGAGCAAGTAACTCATATTTTGTAAAGTTTATTTTCTGTCTATTTGGGACTATTAACATCAATGATTAAATATTTTCTCCTCACTGACCAATAACTATAATAATCTAAAGTTACACTTAGGCAAAAGAAAAGTACAAGTATCTCTCTCCCCTCCTTCCATTTTCAGAATTCAGTAAAATATATCCTGCTGCCCTACAACTCATATTTAGTACAAATCAGAAAACCAGGCATCTACCTGCCTCCTTCAATTGGGCACGCCTACTTCACTTCTTTGTGGAAAAAATGATGATATTTATTTCCCCCTTTAAAACTTCTGTTTTAACCTCTTTAAGGCCCCAGGTAGCAACTGGTTCACCAGACATAATTATTTTTGAAAATGAACCGATAGGAAAAAGTTAAAAGTTGATCCTCAGTGATATGTATTTTAATTTAGTCTTCTAGGGATTAACTCAATAAATAAACAGTATGTCTTTTTATAATAATAGCTATCATTATAATGATTACTAGCCTGGATATCTTATTTCCAGATCACTGGTATTCCCATATCTTGTCAATACAGGTGGAAAAGTCCCTGCAAATATTAACTACATCCTGGGATCATACTAATTGTTTCTTAAAGCCTTCAAAAACTTTACCTCTTTCCCCTAACTGATACTCTATTTTTTAATCCCCCTTTTGCTGATCAACACTGGTAGCATCTATCAAACTAATAACGATTTAAACTTAACAACCTAACTCAATGTTAGAAAGCCTGCAACAAAACACACACTCTCATATACTGGCAGTGAGAATATAAATTGTCATTCATTTTCTGGAGAACAAATTAGATGTTATGTTTATATAATAACCTTTAAAAATTACCTATCTCAGAAAATACAGTCAGACTCGTGTACAAGGATGTTATTCTAACATTATTCCCGATACCAAAACTAAAAGATATCCCAAAATACAGCAAGGGTTATGTCCATTACAGTCTGTTTCCATGATAGAACATGATTCTATCTTAATGCAAAATTTTAGGCAAAAACAAAAATACAAAAGTTTTGACCCACAGTTGAAAATAACGTAAATGTCCAAAAATAGATTTGGTAAATAAATTATGGCATACCCATATGGGGGAATATTAAACCATTATTAACAATTAAGGGAGGAGCTTCAAGATGGCTGATTAGAAGCATTTCATGTCCTCTTCCTTCACTTCCCTCCACTTAGAAGAACCAAAATAGTATATGGACAGTCACACTTAAAATACATTATCCAAGAGAGAATACTGGAATTCAACAGAGAAATGACAGGAAACACCTGAAGTAGAGAAGAGAAAGGGAGAGAAGCAGGCTGCCTGGCCAGGATTGGGTGGTAGCTGGGAGTGACTTCCCAATTCAGGGAAAGGGTAAGTGAGAGACTTCCAGTGACCCATATTCTCACTGTGGAATCATGCAATCCTTGCTGTGGAAAAACCCCTCGACCCTCCCAACCCCTGAAACTAACATATGGAGCTGCCAGGAGACCTTGAGAGGGAAGTGCTCCATAGAGGGAGTCTGTGCTGGGTGCCACACGCTTTCTGAGACCTAAGCAGCTGCAAAATGTCATCATCTTCAAACATAGTTTTTGTCAGACTGAACACAGTCCTGTGGCCCAGCAACACTGGAACTGAGGCATTATGGAAACTTGGCTTGTCAGGCTTTCAATGCTGCCGCTAGGGAGCAAGCTGAGAGCATTCCACAACCAGGACTAATAAGGCATGCAGGTGTGGGCTGCAGCTGCTGATGTTGGGAAGCGAGCACTGCTGGGATAAAGAATGGGACATAGGTAAGGCATTAGTCACCACAGGGACTTGGTTGCCAGTTGAGTAGGGACTCCTGCATCTAGGGGTGGGAGCATGACCTAGGCATAGGCTACTATTGGCAAGGCTGGGGGCCAAGCCCCACTAGGACCAGAATATGAAAGGAATTCACATTCCTCATCTACCAGCCCAGACTATAGCCACTGAAGATGGTCCCACCCTCTCCAGTGGCAGGGACTCAGCACAGCCACTATCATCCCTCACCTGAGCACTCCCCCGGAGCCTGAGGATCACTCAACCTCCACCCACCACAGGTGGTACCATCTCTCACCATTAGGGGGCCTGACTAGCAGCTTACCCAGCCTAGTTTTGCCATTCCCAAGCCCAAGGCAGAGCACGTAGTCTGGGGTCCTCTGGATTGCCCAACCCAGTCTACCACTGTGGGGACCTGAGCACTCCTCCCAAGGGCATAAAGTTGGGCCTAAACTCATAGCCACTACCACCTCAGCTGGCATCTACCTGCAAGTGCCACCTGCAGGCCTGAAGAGTAACCAACCCAGACCATCAAAGCCACTACCAACATCAATGTATACCTCTTGGGACACAAAGAATCATCACATCACTGCTAGTGACATTACCCATGCCATGTCTGCTGCCCAGGGGCCTAACCCACCTACTCAGTCATTGCTGACACAACTGGCATTTGAGCAAGCCACCTGGAGTCACAAGAACTGACCTGCCAGAAATTGCCAACACAGGTGCCCACGTACACAGCTGTGGGGCCCAAGGACAGGCACACTTGGCCTGCCACTGCCACTGCCAGGGCCTGAAGAGGAGCCCATTTGTCATCCTAGTCCCCAGCACAACTTCACAGTCTCCATTAACAATCATGCCCTAAGCTACTAAGGAAATGACAGGTATTACCAATGCTATATACAGCAGAAGAAATCATATGGAGACAACTATACTACTGCATGAACTCAGATCAAAGCCAAAGAGTCCTCCCCAATCAGCATCACAGATACATCTTCAGGAAAAAAGTCCTCCTCTATGAAAGCAAATTCAAAAAAATCGTAAGAAGTGACTATTACACCAGATGTACATACATCAACATAAGGACAAAAGAAACACAAAAAAGCAAGGAAATATTATACTTACAAAGAAACGTCATTATTCTCCAGCAACAGATTTCAACAAAAAAGAAATTTATGAAATCCTGGAAAAACAATTTTAAATAATGATATTAAAGAAGCTTAGTGAGGTACAAGACAACTCAGATACACAACACAAAGAAATACAAAAACAAATTCAGCATATGAATGGTAACTTTACCAAAGAGCTACATATAATAAAAAAAAAATCAGAAATTCTGGAACTGAGAATTCAATATATGAAATAAAAAATACATTTGAAAACCTCAATAATAGACTAGGTCAAGCAGCAGAAACATTTCAGAACTTGAATACAAGTGTTTTGAAATAGCCCAGTCAGATAAAAATAAAGAAAAAAGAATTTAAAAGAATGAACACAGCCTACATCACATATGGGACACAACAAAGCAACCAAAGTTTTGAATTCTCAGTGTCCCCACAAGGTGAAAATAAAGCAAGAAGGATAGAAAATCTATTTAATAAAATAATAGCAGGAAACTTCCCAAGTCTAGGAAGGGATTTAGGCATCCAGGTACAGGAAGCTCAGCCATCCCCAGTCAGATACAATTCAAAAAGGTCTCCTCCACAGCACCTTATAGTGAAACTGCCAAAACTCAAAGAAAAATAGAGAATTCTAAAAACAACGAAAGAAAAGCATCTAGTCATTTATAAGTGAATTCCCCCGTTTGACTAAGAGTAGATTTCTCAGCAGACACCTTACAGGCTAGGAGAGAATGGGATGACATATTCAAAGTGCTGAAAGAAAAACCTGCCAGCCAAAAATAACATGCCCAGCAAAAGTGTCCTTCATAAATGAAGCAGAAATAAAGTATTTCCCAGACAAGCAAATTCTGGGGAAATTCATTACCACTAGACCAAACCTACAAGAAATACTTAAGGGAGTCCTAAACCTTGGAACAAAGGGACTTTTACCATCCTGAAGACACATGAAGGTATAAAACTCACTGGTAAAGCAAACAAAGAATGAAAAGAAAGGATGCAAATGGTACATCTACATAAATCTACCAAACCACAATGTCAAAAATAAGAGAAAAAGAACAAAGTATAAACAACCTGAAAACAATTAACAATGTGACAATAAAAAAAGCCTCACTGATCAATAATAATCTTGAATATAAAACAATTAACTTTCCAGTTAAATGATATAGAATGGCTAAATGGATTTTTTAAATAATCCAACTATATGCTTCCTACTAGAAACTCATCTTACCAGTAAAGATGCACATAGACTGAAAGAAATGGAAAAAGACATTCCACACAAATGGAAATAAATGGAAATAAAAAGCCACCTGCTACTGACATCACTCATGTTATGCCTGCTACCCAGGGGCCTAAGAACCCACCCACCCAGTCCACTGCTGGAAAGAGTAGCCATAGTTGAAACAGACTTGAAATCAAAAGCAGAAAAAAAAGACAAAAATTTCATTATATGACAATTATGAACATATATAGACCCAACATTGGGGTATCCAGATTCATAAAGCAAATATTGTTAAACCTAAAAAGATAGACTGCAATTAATAGTGGGGACTTCAACATCCCATTCTCAGCATGACACCTAACATCTAACCAGAAAAACCAAAGAAACATTGGATTTAAACTGGACTATGGACCAAATGGACCTAATAGACATTTACAGAACATTGTGCCGAACAGACATGATCCTTGCCCTCATGAAACTAACATTCCATTGGGAGAGACACACATTAAACAACTAATTATTTAATCATCATTATAGTAAGTATTAGAAGGAGATATACATTGTAGTCAGAAACCCAATCTAGTACATGGCAGTCAAAGAAGTCTTTCTTGAAGAAATAACACTTGTCTAAGCTTTAAAAAATAGATAGGATTTAACTAGGCAAAGGGGAAGAATGTTTTGGAGGAAATAAGATATTCCAGGGCTTTGTTGGTATAATCTGATTCAGAAATTAAAGATAGACCAATGTAACTGGAGCAAAGAAGAGTGGTGGGAGAGAAAGTTGAGGTAAGCAGCAGCCAGAACCTGCAGGCATCATAGGCCTTGGTAAGGAATTTGGACATTATCTTAAGTGCAGTGGGAAGCAAAATTTTAAGCAAGGGAATTGCATAATCTGACTCACTGTTTTGAAACAGATCCCTCTGGCTGCTGTTCTGAGAACAGATTAAAAGTAGAAGCAGAGCTAGTAGGGTAGTATTCTCAAAAACTGACACTGTCTTTCAAAGGTAATATTAATATATTGACATGATGGCCATTAAGACGTTGATGAAAAGACATTGCTGAAGCAGTGTGAAAGAAGAGCTTAAAATATACAGAAAATAAAAGGTCATCAGAAAGTGGTACTTTGTACTTGCTTTATGTCTCAGAAACCAGTGACACTAACCCTGGCCACAGACTCATATTGCCTACTTTTTATATCCTGACTACTCCTCTGATGGGAGGGGAGAAAGTCTGGATACACAGAAACAGATTGGAAGCTATTGTAGTGGTCCAGATGAGAGATGATAGTGGGCTTCTCTACGGTAATAACAGTGAAGAAAGAGGGAACATTTATTGATTACAAGTATATCTAAGAGATTACAGATATCTCACATAACTGAGAACAGCTCTTTGTACATGTTCACATGTTCTCTCTGTCTCTTCTGACTTCTTCCAAATAAAATGTTCCAAGACCTACCATTGTTTCCTTGCATTAATATTTGTTCTCCTTCTCCAAAGATCATCTTTTCTTTCAAAAATATAGATATATTTCTTATGTGTAACAGGAGTGTTAAACTTGACTTCTCTATCTGCTTTGGGGAGCTCCAAAAGACATAAATCTATTTTTATGGCTCAATTTGCACATGTTCCTCTGGACACTATGGGAGACGTGAATATCTAGGAATGTTGTCAAGTTCCCTACATACTTGAGTTTGAACACTGCAGGGAACGATGATAGGCTCAAACTCACATCTTTAGGAAGTATAACACCTCACTTCAAGCAAAGGTATTGTTAATGTCTTAAACAATAATGCTGAATAATTTGTATAGCAATTTAGATTTTAAAGCAAAGCATTAGCTGAGCACAGTGGCTCACACCTGTAATCCAAGCCTTTGGGAGGCTAAGGCAGGAGGATCACTTGAGGTCAGGAGTTTGAGACCAGCCTGGGGACATAGTAAGTCCCCACTTCTACAAAATAAAATTGTTTTTAATTAGCTTGGCATGGTGGTGTATGCCTGTAGTCTTAGCTACCTGGGAAGCTGAGGCGGCAGGATAGCTTTAGCCCAGGAGTTTAAGGTTACAGTGAGCTCTGATCATGCCACTGCTCTCCAGCCTGGGCAACAGAGCAAGTTCCTGCCTCAAAAAAATAAAACTAAAAGCAAAGAATTTAAAGTCTTGCTTCTCTGAAAAAAATTAAAAGGTGGATATAAATTTATATGTCATGGAGGCTCCTTTGGGTTGAAAGAGCAAAACCTATCAGTCAATCTGACAGGGAGAAGGAAGAAACAAATATGTTCTCAGCACTACTGTGTGGGATACAACATGTTAGGTGCTTTACAGTATAACTGTATTATGGGATATTGTATAATCTGCAGATTGTTTCAGTGTGAGTCCTGGATATGCAATTTGCTAGCTGTAGGCTTTGCACAAGTTACTAAACCTCTTTGTATCTGGGTTGTTTTTTTTTTTAATCTGTAAATGAGATAATAGTATCCTTGTGTAATTACTATTATACAAGCCACTTAATAAATGTAAAACACTTAGAATCATATCTGGCACAGAGTAATAAGTAAATACTAGTTACTATCATCATCTAACTTCCATGGTACAGTATTGAGTAAAATATTATTGCCAGTTTACAGATAAGAATGCTAGAGCCCAAAGGAGTTAAACAAGTTGGCCGAAGATTACACAGCTAGAAAGTGGTAGAGTGGGGATTCAAAATCCAGTCTTTTGGACTTGAAAGCCATGTTTTTCTCCATTTCATCATACCATTAAGAGTTCCAGGAACCCTGGGTGAAATTTTTACCCACAGCTAAAACACCAACTGCAATCTAGCCTTCTCAGGTTTCAGGTAAGGAACTGGCACAGACGAGGGCCCACATTTCTTAACTGGTCCTCCCCTCTATGACTATGTCCATTTTCCTCTCTGGTTCTTCCCATTCTTTTTAAGGCGGTGTACCCTCTACTCAGGTATTCTGCTTAAACACCTTCCCATTTTGGTCCCATTTTGTCCCACGGTATGAAATACGCCAGGGTTAGATATACTGATATGGCTTTCTTCTGAGCCTGGCACAGATAAGGAAAGAAGAGAGAAGAAAAGAAGACAATGAATGGGGATATAAGCACATTACTAATATTATAATATAATGTTGATATAAATACCTACATTATAATAATAAGTATATTACTTAATGGCATAAAAGTAAGCACTAGAACAAAAACTGTTAAAGTGGTTGCCTCTGGAGAATGAGTCCAAGCTGTAGTTGTTTTTTTATGTACTCATCTCCAACTACATCATTTTGTTATTGTTTTTGTTTGATCATTTTTGTTTTGTTTTGGCCAAGGGTAAGCATGGCTCCTATAACTGAAAAGAGAAATGGTTTAAATAAGCATTAAGAAATAATTCGGTGCACAGGTATATGGATAGATGAATATGTGGATGGATGCATGGATGGATGGAGGATGGCTTATCCATGAGGCTTAATGCTGCACAGCAGTTGGGAAGAGTATGGGAGGGATAAGTTCAAAGTACGTTGTTGACAGAGGAGAACAAGCTTATAGAGCACTATAAAAACGGAAGTATTTTCCAATATAGTTTAGACCCAAAAGTACCTGCTTATTTTCAAACATTCAACTGTACAGAAGTATATGTAGTAAAAAGTAATATATAATTTTTAAATAAAGGTGAGGTAATACAAGACATATTATTGGACAGTATTTTTTTCACCAAGTCCTACCTATATTTAGTGAACATCTTCCTATGCCAGTGTAAGCAGATCTACCTCATACTTTCTAGTGAAAACAAAGTACACCACTGCCTGGTGTTTCCATAATTAATTTAACTAGTTAGTTAGATCATCCCTAATGATGGTACTTCTCAGTTTTTATGCTTTTAAAATAATTTTATAATGAATAGTCATGTGTATGCATATGCATATACAATGTTTATACAGAATATTTTTGTAAGAAATTCTGGAATAACAGTGGGTCCAAAGCTAAATGCATTCCACATTCTGAAAATATTGCCCTATTTTCTCCAATAAACCCAATACCAATGTATACTCCCACCAATAGCATATGAGATGGCTTATTTACTTCATATTCTCAACCAACATTGATATATTGTTTTCGTTTGCATTCACATTTTCAATATTAGTTAGACAGATCATCTTTTCATATATTTATTGACTATTTATATTTCCTTTTTTCTGTAGATAGCTTTGCTCATATCGTTTGTCCAAGTTTTCATTCAGGTGTTCAGGTTTTAAAAATGATTTGTAATGAAAGCATCACTATACCTATCATATGTGTTGTAAATATTTTTAACGGCAAAAGTTTTAAAGTCAAGGAGTATTCCAAAAGTGTTTTGAAAGTCAAAAATATTAATTGCCAAGTAGGAGGAAGGTACATTCTAAAAATGAAAGAACCAAAACCCAGGTGTTTGAGGCATTCTTTTAAAAAAAAAAAAAAAAAAAAGGAAGGCATTTTTGTCAAAAAAGAAAAAAAAAGAATACTTTTTCACAGTGTTTTGACAATCATTAAGCTAAGAAAATCTGCACGGATGAGATGGATACATAGTGCCTGCCAGAAAACTGAACCACTTACAAAGTATACTCAATTTGAGGACTTCTCGTTTCTCTCATTACTTTGCCATGAATGGACAGGAAGGTACTTGTTTGGTAAATTGTTTCAGTGACAAAATAGTCCATATTTCTTATTTACAGTAAATGGCTAGCACCTGGAATCAGCCTGTTAGACAGCATTGCTCTGAATTGAATAAACTGAATGGTAATTCAGCCCCATTCTGGCCCTTCATCCTTCACATGACTTAGCTCTTTCTCACCCAGTTTCAAAAGTATGGATTTGTATTCACTTATTCCTTTAGAATAGCCCCCCAAAAACCTTGGGAGGTCTGAGTCAGTCGCAATTCCAGTAATAAAATGAAGTATGTCAAGTCTACTCTGGGGTAGGCCACAATGGCTGAGATAACAACCTCCAACCAGTGGTGTGTCGTTAAGAGTTCAACAACTGACTCTCATAAGGGAGAGGGACCCCTGATGGGTAGCCTTTGCCTATTTCTGTGGTGTAAATACTCCCATCATGACCTATTTCACTCTACCAACATTATGTCATTCAACACAGTGTTGAAAAGAAATGTACACAGGCTAGGCACAGTAGCTCACGCCTGTAATCCCAGCACTTTGGGAGGCCAAGGTGGGTAGCTCATGAGGTCAAGAGATTGAGACCATCCTGGCCACCATAGTGAAACACCATCTCTACTAAAATACAAAAATTAGCTGGGCATGGTGGTGCATGCCTATAGCCCCAGCTACTCTGGAGGCTAAGGCAGGAGAATTGCTTGAACCCAGGAGGCAGAGGTTGCAGTGAGCTGAGATTGTGCCACTGCACTCCAGCCTGGTGCCTGGCAACAGAACAAGACTGTCTTAAAAAAAAAAAAAAAAAAAAGAATCTACACAATCAACTCTTAACTAGCCAGAGCAAACTGGTTCCATCAAACTACTTTTCCTCAGCTCTGTTTTATAAGCATAGCAGTGTATGTTTGGCGCTACTCCAGAAGCAGAAACGTCCTTTGGAACCAATGTATATTCAATATGGGATGACTTCTACCAATAAGCCAAGGCATATGAAGTCAAATATCCAGAAGTTAAGCTACTGCTGTTTCCTTTAACCTAGAAAAATACAAAGCATACAGTCTTCCCAACAGATTACAGCATATGTTCCTTACTATTTAGAAGTAAAATACCATCAGTAGATTATTCCAGGCTATGAATAAATACAAACAACTTTATAATGTAAAGGCAGTTTCTAGACATTATGAGACAAAATTTTTTTAACAAGAGAAAACAAACCAAAGTTTAATAACATGGATATTTCATATCCATATGGGAGACAGCCAGGGAATGAGTAGTTCTCAGAGAGCTGGTTTGAATTCTAGCTCATTGAACATCTTCAATAAAGAACAGTCAATTTCTAGAGAAGTGACAAGGCACAGGAAAACGACGTTGAGTTTCCCGGGGTGGCAACTTGGGGAAAGGTATTAACTGGCAGCTCAAGATTAGTAAAGCTGGTGAGTGTCCATCTCTCTGGTGTCACCTCTAGATGATGGGCATCTACAGTTGAGACTAAACTTTAAAAAAAAATGCTTGAGTCTCAAACAGAAAGTTGTGACAAATAATTTGGTGATCAGCATCTGACTTAGCAACCTACAATAACAGAAAACAATGAGACACACTGTGGGTGGCAACTGAACAGAAAATTCCAGGATCTTCCTCAAAAGATACAAAAATAGGTTATTAAAATTTATTTTATCATTTCAATGGAAGACAGTTGCATATTCTTCAGCTATATATTTGTCCATTGACTAATAGACAAGCTATATTTTTGTGAGTGAATTCTGCCCTCTGGGATTCATTGGTACCCCACAAGCAATCTCACTCAACTATATTGAGCACAGCACTGAGGTCAAAATTGCAGTTATATACAGTGTAAGCCAGTGAGACTCACTCTATACCACAGGCACAGACTAAAACCCTCACCTTGACCATTGTCCCCCAGAAGCACTACAGTGATCCTCAGTGAAGTAAGGCAAGTGAAAAGCTCAGATGCAACCCATGTACTAGTAAAAACAAGTCAGGGCCACAATGTGACGTAGCATCATCTTTCTACATATTAAAAAAGTACAAATTTGCAAAAATGAGCAAAACAGTGCTAGTTATTTTAGCTTAGAGAAGAGACAGGGAAGGTAGGCGGAGTTTACTACATAATAGTCATTTACAGCCACATTCTAGGCAACTTTGCTAGAGGATGAGCCAAAGCCAGAGCAAACATCTTTCTTCCTGTTCACACCTTTCATCAGGATCTATTCACAGTACCCTCTGCTGTTCTGTAAAAATACTACACCTACACCAGGAGGGGAAAAAAAGTCAGTACACCTGCCATAAGAGACCCATCAAAGACACATACTCAGTATTGCAATTAGAGAAGTGTGAATATTACAAGGCAGTCTGCCTACATTGCCAAGTCCCTATTAAAGGAATTTCTTCAAAATGTGTTTCTTTTCTAAGGAACTGAGATGCAAACAAGCAGAAGATAACAATTGTAATCAAAATTTCTTACATGAGATACCTCTCTCTCTGGAGTTCAAGATGCTCTAAATGACATGATTTCAACAAGTGAAACTGCATAATGGTTGGTTCTGAGCCAGAATGTCTTTACATGAAAAGAATTAAGCCATGAATAATTTAAGTGATTCCCTAAGCAAGTTAAAATGATAAGTCAAACGAAAATATTAGAATTGAATCCAAATCTCCTGAACCACACTCCAACCATTGACAACATATGAGAAAGCTACTGAGTACTGTTTATAGTCCATCTTACTACTGGGTTATGTAGCTCTACCTTTTCTCTCTCTTTACTTCTCTCCTTTCTTCTATTTTTGGAGAAAAAAATTACCAATTTGTCTCCTGATTGGCTAATATCCACTCGAAATTAGTACCAACATCTCCTAATAAATATATGAACCAAAGATCTGCCTCCATCTGGGTGTGGAGTGGAGAGAGCCCTGTTGTACCAGGACCTATGTCCATGATGGCTGGGGCAGCTCAGGCTGCTGGTCTAGGCAAGTGGGTGCTCCAAATGCCTGGATTTCTTCTTGGGGACATACTAGAGAGAGTATCCTGCTGCGCCACCATCTTAGGGGAGCAGGCTGCAGCACCTATCCAGCAATGGCACATGCAGACTGGTTCCAGATTACCACGTTGGTCCTGGATGCCAGCTCTCTGCCTTTCCCAGGCTTGCAATGGGGGAGAGCAGAATTATAGTGCCTACTGCTGAGACATAATATAAAATATATAATACATAAAATTATAATATATAATGCATATAATGTAATATATCTCAGCAGTTATATATACATATATAAAATACTACATCTCAGTAGTAGGCACTAGAATTATAGTATATATTATTATATAAATTATAGAATTTATATATTATTTAGAATATATATAAATGGAACCATAAAGCCAACCCAGGCAGAATATCTTGAGGTGCTTGTCATTTGACCATCAGCTGGTTTCAAAAGTTTCATAGAACACAAATGGATTACTCCACATCAAAATCTAATAAGCACAGTCCAAGAGCCAAGTATGGGTACTAAACTGACTAACAAAAAATAACCAGCTATCTATTACTGTCTTCCAAGATGACCTCACCCAAGAGTACACCATCTCTTTTCAGGATGAGTTCGTGTCCTTTGCAGGGACATGGATGAAACCGGAAACCATCATTCTCAGCAAACTGACATAAGAACAGAAAACCAAATACTGTGTGTTCTCATTCATAAGTGGGTGTTGAACAATGAGAACACACAGACACAGGGAGAGGAACATCACACACTGGGTCCCGGGGGGTGGGGGTCTAGGGGAAGAATAGCAGGGGATAGGGGTATTGGGAAGGGATAGCATTAGGAGAAATACTTAATGTAGATGACAGGGCAACGGATGCAGCAAACCACCACCATGACATGTGTTTTCGTATGTAACAAATGTGCATGATCTGCACATGTGCCCCAGAACTTAAAGTATAATAAATTTTTTAAAAATTATATTTCAATAGTTTTGGGGGAACAGGTGGTTGTTGGTTACATGGAGAAGTTCCTTACTGGTAGTGTCGGATTTTGGTGCACCTGTTACCTGAGCAGTGCACACTGTACCCAATTACACCATATCTTTTAATGCACTTCTCACCAGTCATTTTCTGTTTTTTAAACCTTTTATAGTTTCCCATTTTCCCTCACAATGTGACTTCTACCTTACTCTCCAGTCTTACTTCTGGCCAAACTCCTCATGGTTTTCTACCCTTCAGCCATATGGGGCTTCTAAAGTTTCCTAGATTATGCCATTTTCTCTCTCATCTCCAGGACCCCACACAAGCTTTCTCTCTACCTAGAATGCTAGTACTTCCTCACCTGGTTAACATTCTCATCTTTTAAATCTCATTTAAGTAGACAATTCCTCCAGAGTGTTTCCACTGATTTGCAGAGTTGACAAGATCCCTCACTTTAACATTTACATTGCCCCTGCACTTCTCCATGATGACACTCAGCATGCTTGTAAATATATCTTCAATGTCTATCTTTGCTTATTTTTAAATATTTTCCCTGTAGTATCTAATACAGTACTATATACATAGCTGTTGGTCTATAAATATATACTTATTGGTAATACCATATTGGACATGCCAGGTCTCCAATAATATTTCTTAAATAGAAATATAGTTTCTTTTTCCAAGATGGTGGATTAGAGGCCTTTAGCATGCCTCAGCCACTTGGAAACAGCAAGACAGTGCATAAATATAAACCCTGTGCACTTTAATTCAAGAAGGAAAATTGGAATCCACCAGAATCATGAAAGACATCCCTGGTCCTGTGGAGAACACTGACAAAAAGCTCCCGTGATTGTATTTAGCTATTAAGTGAGTGAAGCTCCAGTATGTGAGAGCCAGAGAGCCTCCCTCTGTGACTTACCTTTCCACTGGGAATCTGAGCAAACCAGACCAAGAGAGCGCACTTTATTTCTCCCAAGCCCTGGGGGTAAGTTGAGGAGAGACTTAGAGACTCTGCAAGGGAAAGGCACCAGGCAAAGTTGCAGTCATTTTCCTAGATGTGGGACTGAAAGCAGGATATCATTTTTAATCTGGGCACATACAAAGTCAGGCATTCTGTGGCAACTTGGCAGCATGACCACACAGGCATTGCAGTCTCAGACCAGACACTAGAGTGCCTGCTCTGGAGTGGCGTAAGGACCTCCACAGCCAGAATTGTGGAAAGGATCTCAGAAGTAGGCACTGGAATTCTGCTCCCCTCCATTGCAAGCCTCAGGCAGGAGGAGAGCTGCTACAGCTGCAGTTTCTCCTGGACAGTGAGACTTGCAACCAGGGCCAGCTTGATGACGGGAAATCAGCCTGTGTATGCCATTTCTGGGTGCTCCAGCCTGCTCCCTTGAGATGGTGATACAGTAGGGCACTCTCTGGTATACCTCTAAGCAGAAATCCAGGCATTTGGAGCACCCACTTGCCTGGACCAACAGCCTGAGCTTCCCCATCCTTCATGGACGTACGTCCTGGTATAGCGAGGCCACTTGACTCCATGTCCAGGCAGATCTCCAATCATTTGGAGAACCAGCTTGCCTGGATCAGCAGCCTGAGTTACCACACACTTCCTGTGCAGAGAACCTAGTACAGAAGGGCCCTCTCTGCTATACGCCCAGGCAGAGCTCCAGGTATTTAGAGCACCTGCATTCCTGGTATAGCAGCCTGAGTCACCCCACTCTGCCTGCACAGAAATGTTGGTGCAGGGGTCACTCTGCTCCACACCCAGGCAGATCTCCAGGTATCTGGAGCACCCAGTCTTCTGGAATAGGAGCATGAGCTACCCACCATCCCTGTGCAAAGAACCTGGGGCTAAGGAGGTTTCCCACCTCCAGACATAGGAGGCACACCTCAGGGTGTCTGGTGGCCACCCACTAGATTTACCCCCAGTGCTTATGTCTGCCATCAGAAAACCTGCAGGTGGACCTTCCTGGTCTGGCCCCACCCATTGTGGCCCCCTGTCCCAGGCCTGAGCAGGGAGCTTAGACCACTGTGCATTCCATGAGTCAGCCCATTGCCTGAGGCAACAGAGAGCCTCTGCTCAAGAGGCTCTATATACAAGAATCAAGTATATACCCCACTGCATTGGCCACAGCCAGCTCTTACCTATAAGTACCATCAACTGGCTTATAGGTCAAACTACACAGCCCAATGTAAAACCTGCCCCCAAAAAGTACATAGGGCTATGAAAGTGAAGCCAAAATATCCTACCCAGCATTCTCTACAGTTGCACCCTCTGCCAGGAAAGGAACAGAAAAGAAAAAAAACAACAATATTATGGGGAAAAAAGAAGAAATCCTACCTGCATGAAAATAATTACAAAAATTAGAAGTGTCAGTGTCTCCAGATGAGACAGAAACAATGCAAGAATTCTGGCACCATAAAAAATCTGAATGTAGTGACATAATCAAAGGATCACACTAGGATCACAGCAATGGTCCCTAACCAAGTGGATACTCAGAAATGACAGATAGAGTTCAAAGCATGGATTGTAAGAAAGCTCACTGAGACCTAGGACAAGGTTGAAAACCAACACAAAGACCCTTCTAAATCAATCTAGGAAATGAAGGAAGAGATAAACATCTTAAAAAGAAATCAATCAGACCTTCTGAAATTGAAAAATTCACTTAAGGAACTTCAAAATATAACTGAAAGCTTTATCAACAGATTAAACCAAGCAGAATTTTAAAAATCAGAGCTTGAAGACTGGCCTTTCAACTAACCCAGACAAAAAGGAAAATAAAACTTAAATGAACAAAGTCTTCAAGAAATATAGGATTATGTAAAGTGATGTAACTTACAAATTATTGGCATTCCTGAGAGAAGAGAAAAAGTAAACAGCCTGGAAAACATATTTGAGGGAATAATTCAAGAAAATTTCATAATCTTGCTAGAAAGATAGACATCCAGATAGAAGGAATCCAAGGAACACCTGCAAGATTTCATATATAATAAACATCACTAAGGCATACAGTCACCAGACTATCCAAGGCCAATGCTAAAGAAAAAACTTGAAGATGGCTAGAGACAAGAGACAGGTCACTTGCAAAGAGAACCCCGACAAGCGAACAGCAGACTTCTCAGCGGAAGCCTTAAAAGCAAAGAAAGTTTGTGGGCCTATTTTTGGCATTTTTTTTCAATTGTACCTTAGGTTCTGGGGTACATGTGCAGACCATGCAGGATTGTTGCATAGGTACACACATGGCTATGTAGTTTGCTGCCTCCATCCCCCCGTCACTTACATCTGGCATTTCTCCCCATGTTATCCCTCCCCAACCTCCCCACCCCCACACTGTCCCTCCCTTGCCTTCCCAACAGACCCCAGTGTGTGATGCTCCCCTCCCTGTGTCCCTGTGTTCTCATTGTTCAACATCCGCCTATGAGTGAGAACATGTGGTGTCCGATTTTATGTTCTTGTGTCAGTTTGCTGAGAATAATGGTTTCCAGATTCATCCATGTCCCTAAAAAGGACACGAACTCATCATTTTTTATGGCTGCATAGTATTCCATGGTGTAAAAAAAAATTCCAACCAAGAATTTCATATCCCACCAACCTAAGCTTCAAATTAACTCAAGATGGATTAAAGACTTAAATGTAAAACCCAAAACTATAAAAACCCTAGAAGGGAATCTAGACAATACCATTCAGGACATAGGCATGGGCAAATATTTCATGATGAAATCACCAAAAGCAACTGCAACAAAAGCAAAAATTGACAAATGGGATATAATTGTATCCATCCAATGGGTTCACCTTGCCCACTGCCTAGACAGAGTCAATTTCTCAAGACAAGGGAATTGCAATAGAGAAAGGGTAATTCACGCAGAGCCGGCTGTGCAGGACGCTGGAGTTATATTACTCAAATCAGTGTCTCCACACATTCTGGAAAGAGAGTTTTTAAGGATAACTTGGTGGGTTGGGGGAAGCCAGAGAGCCGGGAGTGTTGATTGGTCAGAAATAAATCAAAGGGAGTCAAAGCTGTCTTCCTGTGCTGAGTTAGTTCCTAGGTGGGGCCACAAGATCAGATGAGCCAGTTTATCAACCTGGGTGGCGCCAGGGGGTCCATCAAGTACAGGCTCTACAAAATATCTCAAGCACTGATCTTAGGAACAGTTTAGGGAGGGTCAGAAACTTGTAGCCTCCAGCTGCATGACTCCTAAACCATAATTTCAAATCTTGAGGCTAATGTCAGTACTACAAGGGCAATCTAGTTCCCAGGCATGAAGGAAGTCTGCTTTAGGAAAGGGCCGTTATTGTCTTTGTTTTAAACTATAAACTATAAAGTAAGTTTCTCCCAAAGTTAATTCAGCCTATGCCCAAGAATGAACAAGGACAGCTTGGATGTTAGAAGCAAGATGGGGTTGATTAAGTTAGATCTCTTTCACTGTCTCAGTCATAATTTTACAAAGATGCTTTCATAATTAAACTAAAGAGCTTCTGCACAGCAAAAGAAACTATCATCTGAGCAAACAGGCAACCTACAGAGTGGGAGAAAACTTTTACAATCTATCCATCTGACAAATGGCTAATACCCAGAATCTACAGGGGACTTAAACAAATTTACAAGAAAAAAACAAACAACCCCAACAAAAAGTTGGCAAAGGACCTGAACAGACATTTCTCAAAAGACAACTTTCATGTGGCCAACAAACATGAAAAAAAGCTCAACATCACTGATCATTAGAGAAATGCAAATCAAAACCACAATGAGATACCATCTCATACCAGTCAGAATGGTGATCATTAAAAAGTCAAGAAACAACAGATGCTGGTGAGGTTGCAGAGAAATAAGAATGCTTTTACACTGTCGGTGGAGATGTAAATTAATTCATCCATTGTGGAAGATGGTGTGGTGATTCCTCAAAGATCTAAAACCAGAAATACCATTTGATCCAGCAGTCCCATTACTGAGTACATACCCAAAGGAATATAAATCATTCTATACAAAAATACACACACACAATTGTTCACTGCAGCACTACTCACACTAGCAAAAACATGGAATCCACCTAAATGCCCATCAATAACGGACTGGATTTAAAAAATGTGATAATATATACCATCGAATACTATGCAGCCATAAAAAGGAATGAGATCATGTCCTTTGTAGGGACATGGATGGAGCTAGAAGCCATTATCCTCAGAAAACTAATTCAGGAACAGAAAATCAAACACTTCATGTTCTCACTTATAAGTGGGAGCTGAACAATGAGAACGCATGGACACAGGGAGGAGAACCACACACACTGAGGCCTGTTGGGGGTGGGGTGGGGGGGAAGGAGAGTATTAGAAAAAATAGCTAATGCATGCTGGGCTTAATACCTAGGTGATGGGTTGATATGTACAGCAAACCACCATGGCACACCTTTACCTATGTAACAAACCTGCATGTCCTGCACATGTACTCCAGAACTTAAAATTATTTTCCAGACAAGGAAGTGCTAAGAGAATTTGTTACCACTAGACCAGCCTTAAAAGAGATACTTAAGGGATTTGTAAACATGGAAACAAAAGAATGATACCTACTACCACAAAAACACACTTGTATACATAGCCCACAGACCCTATAAAGCAACCACACAATACAAACTACAAAACAATCAGCTAAAAACTTCATGATATAATCAAAACCTCCTATATCAATATTAATCTTGAATTCAAATTATCTAAATACCCCATTTAAAAGGCACAGAGTGGTAAGTGGATTAAAATATGAGAGACGGCCACTTGTGGTGGCTCACGCCTGTAATCCCAGCACTTTGGGAGGCCGAGGTGGGTGGATCACAAGGTCATGAGATCGAGATCATTCTGGCCAACATGGTGAAACCCCATCTCTACTAAAATACAAAAATTAACTGGGTGTGGTGGTGTGCGCCTATAGTCCCAGCTACTCAGAAGGCTGATGCAGGAGAACCCAGGACGCAGAGGTTGTAGTGAGCCTGGGTGACAGAGCAAGACTCCATCTCAAAAAAAAAAAAAAATGAGAGATATCCATTGCTGTCTTATGAGACCCATCCCCTGTATAAATGTAATGACACCCATAGACTCAAAGTAAAGGGTTAAAGATCAGACAAATGGAAATCAATAAAGAGTATGGGTCATGATTCTTATGTCAGATAAAACAGAATTTAAACCAACAACACTATTGATAAAGGGTTTGATTCAACAAGAAGACTTAAATATCCTAAATACATACACACCCAACATTGGAGTACCCAAATTCATAAAACCAAGTATGTCTAGACCTACAAAAAGACTTAGCCGCACAATAATAGTGTGGAGCTTCAATACCGTACTGACACCACTAGACAGATCATCAAGGCAGAAAACTAACAAAGAAATCTCGGACTCAAACTTGACATGTGATCAATTGGGCCTCACAGGCATCTGCAGAATATTCCACCCATCAACTTCAGAATATACATTCTTCTCATCTACACACAGAACATACTCCAAGATTGACCACATGTTTGACCATAAAGAACATCTCAATAAATTTTTTTAAAAAGCATACTTTCAGAATACAGTGACATAAAAATGGAAATTAATATCAAGAAGATCTCTTGAAACCACATAATTACATGGAAGACAATCACCTCAAAATGTTAGAAAGATCTCAAATTAATGATCTAACATGATACCCAGAGGAACTAGATAAACAATAACAAATTAACGCCAAAGCTAGCAGAAAATAACTAAAATCAGAAAAGAACTGAAGATAGCTGAGATGTAAAAATCCATGCAATCAACAAAACCAAAAGTTTGTTTTTTGAAAGGATAAATAAGATCAATAGCCTGCTAGCAAGACTAGCAAAGGAAAAAAGAGAGAAGATCCAAATAAGTACAATCAGAAAGAACAAAGGTAAAATTACAACCAACTCACAGAAATATAAGAGATAATTAAAGGCTATTATGAACGCCTCTATGCACACAAATTAGAAAATCTGGAGGAAACTGATAAATTCCTGGAAACACACACACTCACACTCCCAAGATTGAATCAGTAAGAAACAAACTCTCAACAGACCAAAATCAAGTTCTGAAACTGAATTAGTAAAAAAATAAAAACCTATCAAGAAAAAAATCAATCAATCAATCAATAAAAGCCCTGGACCTGATGGATTCACAGCCGAATTCTGCCAGGCATACAAATAAGAGTGGCTATCAATTCTACTGAAATGGTTCAAAAAAAAAAAAATAGAGGAGGGAAGACTCCCCACAACTCATTCTACAAAGCTAGCAGCATTCTGATACCAAAATCTGGCAAAGGCACAGCAACAAAAACAACAAAAAATAACTACAGACAAGTATCCCTGATCAACTTAGACTCAAAAATCCTCAGCAGCATACTAGCAAACCAAATCCAACAGCACATCAAAAAGTTAATTCACCATGATCAAATAGGCTCCGTTCCTGGGATGGAAGGTTAGTTCAGCATATGCAAATCAATAAACATAATTCACTACATAAACAAAATTAAAAACAAAAACCAAACAATCATTTCAAGGGACACAGAAAAAGCTTTCAATAAAATTCAACATCTATTCATGGTTTTAAAAACTCTCAGTAAGTAGGCATCCAAGGAATATACCTCAAAACAATAAGAGCCACCTATGACAAACCCACAGCCAACATTTTACTGAAAGGGCAAAAACTAGAAGCATTCCCCTTGAGAACTGGAATAAGACACAGATGCCTACTCTTACCTGTCTCATTCATTATAGTCCTGGCCATATCAATCAGGAAGAGAAAGATACAAAAGACATCCATCTTGGAAGAGAAGTTGTCAAACTATCTCCCTTAATGGATGATATAATTCTATACCTAGAAAACCCTAAAGACTCTGCCAAAATACTCTTGGAACTGATAGATGAGTTCAGTAGAGTTTCAGAAGACTAAAATGATATACAAAAATCAGTAGCATTTCTATATACACCAATATCATTCAAGCTGAGAGCCAAATTAGTAAGGTAATCTCATTTACAGTAACTGCCAAAAAATTAAATTACCAAGGAATACAGCTAACCAAGGAGGTGAAAGATCTCTAGAAGTAGAGCTACAAAACACTAATGAAAGAAATGATAGATGATAGAAACAAATAGAAAAAACATCCCATGCTCATGGATTGAAAGAATCAATATCATTAAAATAGACATACTGCCCAAAGCAATCTACAGATTTAGTGCTATTTCTATCAACCTACCAATGTCATTTTTCACAGAACTAGAAAAGAAAACTTCAAAAATTCATATGAAACCAAAAAAGAGGCCGAATAGTCAAAGTAATCCTAAACAAAAAGAAAGTTGGAGGCATCACATGACCTGGGTTCAAACTACACTATTAGACCAAAACAGCATGATACTGGTACAAAAACAGATCCATAGACCAATGGAACAGAATAGAGATCCTAAAAATAAGGCTGTGCACCAAATTTGATCTTTGACAAAGTGAACAAATATAAGCAATGGGGAAACGACTCCCTATTCAATAAATGGTGCTGGGATAACTGGCTATCCATAAGGAGAAGAATGAAACTGACCCCTACCTTTCATCATATACAAAAATTAAATCCTTAAGAAGGATTTAAGATTTAAATATAAGACCTGAGATTATAGGAATACTCGAAGAAAACCTAGGAAACACCATTCTGGACATTGGCCTTGGGGAAGAATTTTTGACTAAGTCTTCAAAAGCAATTTCAACAAAAACAAAAATTGACAATGGAACCCAATTAAACTAAACAGCTTCTGCACAGTAAGAACCTATCAACAGAATAAACAGACAACCTATAGATTGGGAGAAAATATTTACAAACTATGCATCCAACAAAGGTTCAGTATCCAGAATCTATAAGTAACTTGAACAGTCAAAAAACAAATAACCTCATGAAAAACTGGGCAAAAGGAATGAAAAGACACTTCTCATAAGAAAACATACAAGTGGCCAACACACATTTAAAAATGCTCCATATCACTAATCATCAGAGAAATGCAAATCAAAACCACAATGAGATACCATCTCACACCAGTCAGAACGATAATTATTTTTTATCAGTGTTTTCCTATATGATTTGTTCCTTCTGTATTTTCTATTTTTTAACTTTCAGGGATACATATGTATGTTTGTTATATAGGTAAACTGCATGTCAAGGGAGTTTGGTGTACAGATTATTTTGCCACACAGTAATAAGCATAGTACCCAATAGGTTGTTTTTCAGTCCTCACTCTCTTCCCATCCTCCTCCTTCAAGTATGCCCCAGTGTTTGTTATTCTCCCCTTTGTGTCCATATGTTCTCATTGTTTAGTTCCCACTTATAAGTGAAAACCTGCGGTATTTGGTTTTCTGTTCCTGCATTAGTTTGCTTAGAATAGTGGCCTCCAGCTCTATCCATGTTGCTGCAAAGGACATGATCTCAATCTTTTTTTCATGGCTGCATAGTATTTCATGGTGTAGATGTACCACATTTTCTTTATCCAATATGCTGTTGGTGGGCATTTAGGTTGATTCCATGTCTTTGCTATTGTAAATAGTGCTGCAACAAACATCTGCACACATGTATCTTTACAGTAGAATGGTTTATATTCTTTGGGGTATATACCCAATAATGCATTCGCTGGGTCAGATGGTAATTCTGTTTTAAGTTCTTTGCAGAACTGCCACACTGCTTTCCACAATGGCTGAACTAATTTACATTCCCACCAACAGTGTATAAGCTTTCTGTTTTCTCTGCAACCTTGCCTGCATCTGTTGTTTCTTAACTTTTTCATAATGTGGATTAATAATAGCCATAGAATAGTGATTATTAATATGTCAAAAAACAACAGATGATGGTGAGGCTGTGGAGAAAAGGGAACCCTTGCATACTACTGATAGGAATGTAAATTACTTCAGCCACTGTGGAAAACAGTTTGAAGAGTCCCCAAAGAAGTTACAAGAGAACCACCATTTGACCCAGAAATCCCATTACCGGGTATATACGCAAAAGAAAACAAATTGTTCTACCAAAAAGACACGTGAACTCACATGTTCATTGCAGTACTATGCACAATAGCAAAAACATGGAATCAACCTAAGTGCTCATCAGTGGTGGATTGGATAAAGAAAATGTGGTACAAATACACCATGGGATACCATGCAGCCATAAAAAAAGAATAAAATCATGTCTTTTGCAGCAATATGGATGGAGCCGAGGGCCATTATCCTAAGCAAATTAATGCAAGAACAGAACAGTGTCTTCTCACTGATAAGTTAGAGCTAACCAATGAGTACTCATGGACATCAAGATGGCAGCAATAGACACTGGGGATTACTAGAGGGCAGAAGGAGTGGGGCAAGGGTTGAAAAACTATTGGGTACTATACTCAGCATCTGGGTGAATCATTCTTTGCCCAAATCTCAACATTACACAATTTACTCGTGTAGCAAACCTGCACATGTATCCCCTTAATCTAAAACAAAAGTTGAAAAAAATTAAAAATAGTAATATAGATAACTGCTCCATGATTTGCATATCATATCCAAAACCTAAGTTAACTGAAATTCTGTAATGAAATAGAATATTACTATTGTTCTACTTTTGAATAGGTACATTGAACGTGCTTTCACTTCTATTTTCATAGCATAAAACTGGATTTACTAATACTCTGGAGAGCTCTTTAGCTTCCAATTCTGTACTGTTATGAGGTACTCATTAAAACAAGGCCTAGACTCTCAATGGCAGTTTGCCATCGTTAGGTTTCATGTCAAAGATACCTCTAAGAAACAAATTATTATTTTCTACATAAAACATAAACTGGTAACACTAATCCTTCTGTCATTTATTTATCCCTGTAGATAATGATTTATGTTGCATTGCCTTTGATACTATTCCCCACTTTCTATGGCTTTTAATTTTAATGAAGATTTCCATCATCTCATACCTCCCTTTGCTTCCAACCAGCTTGTGCTGCATATCACCGAAAGTGTTTTGTTTGCATTTTTATTCCCTTTTATTGCTGATTTCTTAAAATCAGTTTTCCTTCCCAGATGCTGTTCTAATTGACCTATGATCATAGAATTTCTATTAACATACATCTGAGACTTGTCAACATTTATAAAGCCAAACAAAACACTCACAAAAACACTCACATCTCACAAAGGGATGAATGGACAACTTAAAGACTCCCTCAACAACATGACTTGTTATGAGCCATAGAACTTTCTTCAAGCTGGAGTTCACTGAGGAATAAATGGGTTTTCATTTTTGCCTAAGTCATTTGATATCTCCACCGACCTTTTTAAATGATTACGTGTGTGTGTGTGTGTGTGTGTGTGTGTGTGTGTGAGTGTATGTATGCTAAATCTATGGAAAGTTTCATTTTCCTATTTAAATTAGATCTGGGTTTAGGAGATTCTTAAGGGAAAAATAAACATGGAGAAGGTTTCTAAAAAAAAAAAAAAAAAAAAAAAAAAAAAAAAAAAAAAAAAAAAAAAAAAAAAAAAAAAAAAAAAAAAAAAAGGGATTAATACACGCACTTTGAGGGGCCGGGGGGGGGTGGG
>CAUYLG010079145.1:0-23283 GCA_963573385.1 Cacajao melanocephalus | reverse complement strand
GTTTGCCAGTATTTCATTGAAGATTTTTGCTTTGATGTTCACCGTGGATATTGGCCAGAAGCTTTCTTTTTCAGTTTCTGCCTGGTTTTGGTATCAGGATGATGTTGGTCTCATAGAATGTGTTAGGGCGGATTCCCTCTTTTTGTATTGTTTGATATGGTTTCAGAAGGAATGCAACCAGCTCTTCTTTGTACGTCTTGTAGAATTCGGCTGTGAATCTGTCTGGACCTGGATTTTTTTTGGTTGGTAGGCTATTGATTTCTGCCTCAACTTCAGCCCTTGTTATTGGTCTATTCAGGGTTTGAAATTCCTCCTGGTTTAGTCTTGGTAGAGTTCAAGTGTCCAGAAATTTTTCCATTTCTTCCTGGTTTACTGGTTTATGTGCATAGAGCTGTTTGTAGTAATCTCTGATAGTAGTTTGTATTTCTGTGGGATCAGTGGTGATATCCCCTTTATCTTTTTTTATTGTATCTATTTGATTCTTCTCTCTTTTCTTTTTTATTATTCTGGCTAGCAGTCTGTCTACTTCGTTGATCTTTTCAAAAAGCCAGCTCCTGGATTTATTGATTTTTTGAAGGTTTTTTTTGTGTCTCTATCTCCTTCAGTTCAGCTCTGATCTTAGTTATTTCTTGTCTTCTGCTAGCTTTTGAGTTTTTTTTTTTTTTTTTAATCTTCCTCCTCTAGCTGTTTCAATTTTGATGATAGGGTGTCCATTTTAGATCTTTCCTTGTTTCTTATGTGGGCATTTATTGCTATAAATTTCCCTCTCAACACTGCTTTAAAGGTGTCCCAGAGATCCTGGTAAGTTGTGTCTTCATTCTGATTGGTTTCAAAGAACATCTTTATCTCTGCCTTCGTTTCATTGTTTATCCAGTCAACACTCAGAAGTAAGCTGTTCAGTTTCCAAATGGTTGTGTGGATTTGAGTGTGTTTCTTAATCCTGAGTCCTAATCTGATTGCGCTGTGGGCTGATAGACTGTTTGTTATAATTTCTGTTCTTTTGCGTTTGCTGAGGAGTGATTTGCTTCCAATGATGTGGTCAATTTTAGAGTAAATTTGATGTGGTGCTGAGAAAAATGTATATTCTGTTGATTTGGGCTGGAGCATTCTGTATATGTCTGTTAGGTCCACTTAGTCCAGCTCTGCATTCAAGTCCTGGATGTCTTTGTTAATTTTCTGCCTCATTGATCTGTCTAATATTGACAGTGGAGTGTTGAAGTCTCCCACTATTATTGTGTGGGAGTCTAAATCTTGGTTTAGGTCACTAAGAACTTGCTTTATGTATCTGGGTCTCCTGTGTTGGGTGTGTATATAATTAGGATAGTTAGCTCTTCTTGTTGCATTGATCCTTTTACCATTATGTAATGCCCTTCTTTGTCTCTTTTGATCTTTGTTGGTTTAATGTCCATTTTATCAGAGACTAGGATTGCAACCCCTGCTTTTTTTTTGTTCTCCATTTGCTTGGTAAATCTTCTTCCATTCCTTTATTTTGAGTCTATGTGTGTCTTTGTATGTGAGATGAGTTTCCTGAATACAGCCCACTGATGGGTCTTGACTTTTTATCCAGTTTGCCAGCCTGTGTCTTTTGATTGGGGCATTTAGGCCATTTACATTGAATGTTAATATTGTTATGTGTGAATTTGATCCTGCCATTTTGTTACTGGCTGTTTTTCTTTCCTGTTAGTTGACTCATTTTCTTCATTGAATTTTTGGTCTTTCCCAACTGGTTTGCTTTTGCAGTGGCTGGTCCTTTTTTGTTTCCATGCTTAGTGTTTCTTTCAGGAGCTCTCATAGGGCAGGTCCGGTGGTGACAAAATCTCTCAGTAATTGCTTGTCCGTAAAGGATTTTATTTCTCCTTCATTTATGAAGCTTAGTTTGGCTGGCTATGAGATTCTGAGTTGAAATTTCTTTTCTTTAAGCATGTTGAATATTGGCCCCCACTCTCTTCTGTCTTGTAGGGTTTCTGCTGAGAGATCTGCTGTGAGTCTGATTGGCTTCCCTCTGTGGGTGACCTAACCTTTCTCTCTGGCTGCCCTTAGCATGTTTTCCTTCATTCCAACCCTGGTGAATCTGAGGATTATGCGTCTTGGGGTTGTTCTTCTTGAGGAATATCTTTGTGGAGTTCTCTGTATTTCTTGGATTTGAATGCTGGAATGCCTTACTAGGCTTGGGAAGTTCTCCTGGATAATATCCTGGAGCATGTTTTCCAGCTTGGATTCATTCTCCCCGTCATATTCAGGTACACCAATCAAGGTCTTTTAACATAATCCCATGTTTCTAAGAGGCTTTGTTCATTTCTTTTTGCTCTTTTTTCTCATGTCTTGCTTTCTCTTATTTCATTGAGTTGATCTTCAATCTCTGATATCCTTTCTTCTTCTTGATCAATTTGGCTACTAAAACTTGTGTTTGCTTCACATAGTTCTCGTGTTTTTCAACTGCATCAAGTCATTTATTTTCTTCTCTAAGATGGTTGTTATAGTTAGCATTTCTTCTAAACTGTTTTCAACGTTTTTGGTTTCTTTGCATTGAGTTAGAATGTGTTCCCTTAGCTCAGAAAAGTTTGTTATTATCCACTTTTGAAGCCTGTTTATGTCAATGTGTCACACTCTTTCTCAGTCATGTTGTGTTCCCGTGTTGTTGAGGAGTTGTGATCCCTTGAAGGAGAAGAGGTGTTCTGGTCTTAGATGGTTTCATCTTTTTTGCACTGTTTTTTTTCCCTATCTTCTTGGATTTACCTGGCTGTGATCTCAGGAAGCTGCTTGATGAGGTCACTTGTCTGCCTTACAAGACTCTACTGGGTTTCTAGGGTCTCCTTCAGGTTACTAGGTAAGCTTCCTGTGTCTTTTTTGTTTACACTGGGGTTTAGGTCCGCCTCTTCTGCTGACCTGGAGGCACTACTGGGTGGTCAAGAACACTGAATTGTTGCTACATAGGCTTCCTGTGTTTTTTGTTAAAACATGAAGCCTAATCCCATCTCTTTAATAGTGGGTTCTGTCTTTTCCTCCACAGGGATGGATAATTCAGGGTTCAGCTCAGACTGAGGCATTGGCTGCATAACCTGCTAGAGTTAGTGCTTCAGCCCTCTGGAGTCTGTAGGGGAGGGTAGGGACCCGCCCATCTGTACTGTCTGTCTCCCCGCTTTCAGCTCCTTCTTTCTCTGGGCAGGGGAAAGGGGCAATAGCTGGGTCCGCAGGCTGTCCCGGCTGGCTTATGGGCTTATGTGTTGCTTATATCTGTGTGCCAATCTGGGACACCGTCCTGGATTATTATTCAACTCTGTGCTTGTAATTCCCGGTGCTTGACTGGCAAAGATTCCCTGTTTTGTGTATTGCTAAGGCTTTGGGAGAAATGCTATATCTGGACCTGAGTGCCAGAGAGGGAGGCTCTGACTCACCAGTCAGATTCACTTTCTGGGTGAAGTGGCACCCCTCCCCACCTCAGTTTGCCCTGCCTGGGCTTTGCTCACAGTCCGACCAGACCCACTGAAATGCACCTGGTACCTTGGTTGGAGCTAGGAGATCTCTCGACTTCTGCATCTCTCTCGCTGGGTGTTGTGCACCGGAGTTGTCTATTCGGCCATCTTGACTCTCCTTCAGTTATTTTTGAAAGGCATATGCATATTGCATTTTGTTAGCTCACTTCTAAGTTAGAACACAGTTCTCCTGAAGCCAATGTTACTGTTTCAATTTTGTACTGATGTTATTCTCTATGTCCAAATTTGGTCCAGGTGAGCAAGCAGATTTTTTATTTATATGCCAGTGCATGTTCGAAATCCAAATTATGTATTTGAATGTAAAGGTATTGTATACATATATATATTGTATATAATATACACACATATATAATATTGTGTTATGTTTATTTGTATATGAAGGGTAGTTATTATGGGTTGCAATCATGTTTCCTATATAAGTTTACTTTTTTTTTGAAACAGAGTCTTACTCAGTCACCTAGGCTGGGGTGCACTGGCAGTATCATAGCTCGCCAAAGCCTTGACTTCCTGGGCTCAGATGATCCTCCCACCTTGCCCTTGTTAGTAGGTAGGATTAAGGGGGCTACCACCATACCTGGCTATTTTTGTACAGATGGAGTGTCAGCATGTTTGCAAGGCTGGTCTCGAACTCCTGTGCTCAAGCAATCCACCCACCTCAGCTTCCCAAAGTCCTGAGATTACAGGCATGAGCCACTGTGCCCAGCCGGTGTCAGTTTATCTTTCCAGATACCTAGAGAATACTTTGCACCTAATACATAAGCAGTATATGTTTTTTGAAAGACTAGTTGCCTTAAATATGGATGCATTTATTCCTTTTTATAATATTTGAATTGCTTCAATCAATTTTTTATGTCCTCAATTCCTTTTTTAAATTTTTATTTTTTATTTTAATTTTTGCATATGTTAACGGGGTATGGGTGGTATTTGGTTACATGAGTAAGTTCTTTAGTGGTTCTCTGTGAGATTTTGGTTCACCCATTACCTGAACAGTATACACTGCAACATATTTATATTATTTTATCCCTTGAGCCCCTCCCATTCATTCCCCCAACTCCACAAAGTTCACTGTGTCATTCTTATGCCTTTTCTTCCTAATAGCTTCGCTCCCACATATCAAGGAAAACATAAGATGTTTGGTTTTCCATTCCTGAGTTACTTCACTTAGGATAATAGTCTCCAGTCTCATTCAGGTCACTACAAAAGCTGTTAATACATTTCTTTTTATGGCTGAGTAGTATTCCATCATATATATATATATACCAGTTTCTTTATCCACTTCTTGATTGGTGGACTTCTGTGATTTTGCAATTGTGAATTGTGCTGCTATAAACATGCATGTGCAAGTATCTTTTTTGAATAATGATATCATGTCCTCTGGGTAGATACCCAGTAGTGGGATTGCTGGATCAAATGGTAGTTCTACTTTTAGTTCTTTAAGGAATCTCCACGTTGTTTTCCATGGTGCCTGTACTAGTTTACATTTCGACCATCAGTGTAGAAGTGTTCCTTGTTCACCACATCCACACGAACATCTACTGTTTTTTGATTTTCTGATTATGGCCATTCTTGCAGGAGTAAGGTTTTGATTTGCATTTCCACCATCATTAGTGATGTTGAGCATTTTTTTCATATGTTTGTTGGCCATTCATATATCTTCTTTTGAGAATTGTTTATTCATGTCATTAGCTCACTCTTTGATAGGATTGTTTTTTTTTTTCTTAATGATTTGTTTGAGTTCATTGTAGATTCTGGATATTAGTCATTCGTCAGATGTGTAGATGGTGAAGATTTTCTCCCACTCTGTGGGTTGTCTGTTTACTCTGCTGACTGTTCCTTTTACCATGCAAAAGCTCTTTAGTTTAATTACATCCTAGACATTTATTTGTTTTTATTGCATTTGCTTTTGGGTTCTTGGTCGTGAAATCCTTCCATAAGCCAGTGTCTAGAAGAATGTTTCCAAAGTTACCTTCCAGAATTTTTATAGTTTCAGGTCTTATGTTAAATTCTTCTTGAGTTGATTTTTGTATTTGTTGAGAAATGAGAATCCAGTTTCATTCTTCTACATGTGCCTAGCCAATTATCCCAGCATCATTTGTTGAAAAGGGTGTCCTTTCTCCACTTTATAATTTTCTTTGCTTTGTTGAAGATCAGTTGGCTCTAAGTATGTGGGTTTATTTCTGGGTTCTCTGTTCTGTTCCATTGATCTATGTCCCTATTTTTATACCAGTACCATGCTGTTTTGGTGACTATGGCCTTACAGAATAGTCTGAAATCAGGTAGTGTGATGCTTCCAGATTTGTTCTTTTTGCTTAGTCTTGTTTTGGCTATGTAGGCTCTTTTGTGGTTCTATATGAATTTTAGAATTGTTATTTCTAACTGCAAATAACATTTTGATGGGGATTGAATTGAATTTGTAGATTGCTTTTGGCAGTATGAACATTTTCACAATATTGATTCTACCCATCCATGAGCATTGGATGTGTTTCCATTTGTTTGTGTTGTCTTTGATTTCTCTCAGCAGTGTTTTGTAGTTTTCCTTGTAGAGGTCTTTTGACTCCTTTGTTAGGTATATTCCTAAGTTTTTTTGTTTGTTTTTATTTTTTGATTTTGCTAATATTGTAAAAGAGTTTGAGTTCTCCACTTGGTCACTGTTGGTGTATAGAAGAGCTACTGATTTGTGTACATTAATCTTGTATCTGGAAACTGCTGAATTCTTTGATCAGTTCCAAGAGATGGATAAATTCCTAGAAAAATACAACCCTCCTAGCTTAACTCAGGAAGAATTAAATACCCTGAACAGACCAATAACCAGTAGTAAGATTGAAATGGTAATTTTAAAATTACCAACAAAAAAAATTGCAGGACCAGATGAGGTCACAGCAGAATTCTAACAGACATTCTAAAAAGAATTGGCACCAATCCTTTTCACACTATTCCACAATACAGAGAAAGGAGGAATCCTCCCTAATTCATTCTATGAAACCAGCATCACCCTAACACCAAAACCAGGAAAGGAAACAGTCAAAAAATAAAACTATAGACCAATATTCTTGACGAACATAGATGCTAAAATCTTTAACAAAATACTAGCTAACAAAATTCAACAACATATGAAAAAGTTAATCCACCATGATCAAGTGGGTTTCATACCAGGAATTTAAGAATGGTTTAACATATACAAGTCAATGAATGTGATACACCACATACACAGAATTAAAAGCAAAAAATCACATTATCATCTCAATAGATGCCAAAAAAGGATTCAACAAAATCCAGCATTGCTTTATGATTAAAACCCTTAGCAAAACTGGCATACAAGGGTCATATCTCAATGTAATAAAAGCCACAAACCCAAAATCTATGACAAACCCACAGCCAACATAATACTGAATGGGGAAAAGTTGAAAGCATTCCCTCTGAGAACTGGAACAAAACAAGGATGACCACTGTCACTGCTTCTCTTTGACATAGTACTGGAAGTTCTATCCAGAGGTATCAGACAAGAGAAAGAAATAAAGGGCATCTAAATAGGTGAAGAGGAAGTCAAACTGTCCCTGTTTGCTAACGATATGGTCATTTACCTTGAAAACCCTAAGGACTCCTTCAGAAAGCTTCAATCAATTTTAAACCAAAACAAATGTAGCTTTTATGAGAGTGCTTCAGTGTGTGTGTGTGTGTGAGTGTGTGTGTGTGTGTGTGTATGTAAGCACTTTGATCAGTAATTAAGGATGACTTCTTTCCAGAATCTACCTCCCTGTCACTCACACTGTACCATATTCCTTGTCTTTGCTTTTATTTTTTCAAAAAAATTTAATTTACTTACTACTGAAATTGGCTGAGTCCCTCATCCTATTGATGAACTTCCATTTCTTTTTAAATATTTTTACACCTCTGCTGCTGCATTTTAATAGCTTTACACCACCATTAACTTTGCATATAAAGAATAAAGTGAGGGGCCGGGCATGGTGGCTCATGCCTGTAATCCCAGCACTTTGGGAGGCTGAGGTGAGTGGATCATGAGGTCAGGAGATTGAGACCATTCTGGCTAACATGGTGAAACCCCGTCTCTACCAAAAATACAAAAAAAAAAAAAAAGAAAAAAAAATTAGCTGGGTGTGGTGGCTCATGCCTATAATCCCAGCAACTTGGGAGTCTGAGGCAGGAAAATCACTTGAACCTGGGAGGGAGAGGTTGCAGTGAGCTGAGATCACTCCACTGCACTCCAGCCTGGGCAACAGAGTGAGATACTGTCTCAAAAAAAAAAAAAAAAAAAAAAAAAAAAAGCGAGGAAGGCAGGAGATGACAGGGAGTTTTCAGTGTTCTTCTGAATGTGTTCCTCTACGTAAGCACAATGAATTATTTAAGGCAGTAATTAACAGGCATAGAAATTTTAATGCCTTGATACTTATTGTTTGGTGATGAATTCCAAAAGTTAAAATACTCATAGTCTTTCATTCTTTAAAAATCAATGAAGAATAAGAACAGTACAAATACTTTCTTTGGTCTTATATCATGGTATAGAAGTGTAGGTGATATATATATATATATATATATATATATATATATATATATTTGGCAATTATTGACGTTTAGAATAAAACTTACTGAATTTTGATGACTTTTTCAATAAAAATTGTACAAGTCTGATAAAGTCAGAAATGGAGATTGATTTTTTTCAATTTTTTGTTAAATTTTTAAAAAACATTTATTTTAAGTTCAGAGGTACATGTGCAGCTTTGTTACAAACATAAACTTGTGTCATGGGTGTTTGTTGTACAGATTGTTTCATCACTCAGGTATCAAGCCCTAGTGGATACTAGATATTTTTTTCTTGTTCTTTCCCTCCTCCCATTTTCCACCTTCTGATAGGCTCCAGTATGTGTTGACCACCACTGTGTGTCCATATGCTCTCATCATTAAGCTCCTATTTATAAGTGAGAATATGCAATATTTGGTTTTCTGTTCTGTGTTAGTTTGCTTAGATAATGGCCTACAGCTCTATCCATGTTCCTGAAAAAAACATAATCTTGTTAATTTTACAGCTGCATAGTGTTACATGGTATATATGTACCACATTTTCTTTATCCAGTCTATCACTGATGGGCGTGCATGTGTCTTTATGATAGAATGATTTATATTACTTTGCATATGTAACCAGCAATGAGATTGCTGGGTGGAATAGTATTTCTGTCTTTAGGACTTTCAGGAATTGCCACACTGTCTTCCACAATGGTTAAACAATAATTTACACTCTCACCAACAGTGAATAAGTACTCCTTTTTCTCCACAGCCTCACCAGGATCTGTTATTTTTTGCCTCTTCAGTAATAGCCGTTCCGACTGGTATGAGATGGTATCTCATTGTGGTTTTGATTTCTATATCTCTAATAATCAGTGATGTTGAGCTTTTCTCATATGATGGTTGACTATGCAGGACTTCTTTGAAAAGTGTCTGTTCATACCTTTTCCCACTTGTATATTCAGTTTTTTTTCTTGTAAATTTGCTTAAGTTCTTTATAGATGCTAGATATTAGTCTTTTGTCAGATGTATAGCCTATGACATTTCTCTCATTTAGTAGGTTTTTTGTTTGCTGTATTGATAGCTTCTTTTGCTGTGCTGAAGCTCTTTTGTTTAATTAGTTCCCATTTGTCAGTTTTTGCTTTTGTTGCAATTGCTTTTGGCATCTTTGTCATGAAATCTTTGTCCATGCCCATGTCATGAATAGTATTGCTTAGGTTGTCTTCCAAGGTTTTTATGGTTTTTGGTTTTACATTTAAGTCTTTAATCCATCTTGAGTTGATTTTTGTATGTTGTGTAAGGAAAAGGTCCAGTTTCAGTCTTCTGCATATGTATAGCCAATTATCTCAGCACCATTTATTGAATAGGGAATCCTTTCACCATTGCCTGTTTTTGTCAGGTTTGTCAAAGATCAGATAGTTGTAGGTATACAGTCTTATTTTGGTCCACTGGTCTATGTGTCTGTTCTTGTACTGGTACCATGCTGTTTTGGTTACTATAGCTTTGTACTATAGTTTGAAGTTGGGTAGCATGATGCCTCCAGCTTTGTTCTTTCTGTTTAGGATTGCCTTGGCTTTTCAGTCTCCTTTTTTATTCCATACGAATTTTAAAATAGTTTTTTTCTAGTTCTGTTAAGAATGTCAATGATAGTTTAATAGGCATAGCATTAATCTATAAATTGCTTTTGCACTATGACTATTTTGATAATATTGATTCTTTCTATACATAAGCATGGAATGTTTTTTCATTTCTTTGTGCCATCTCTGAGTTGTTTGAATGGTATTTTGTAGTTCTCCTTGAAAAGATCTTTCACCTGCCAAGTTAGCTGTATTTCTAGCTATTGTGTTTTTGTGTGTGTGTGACAGTTGTGAATGAGAATTTATTTCTGATTTGGCTATCAGCTAGACTTTTGTTAGTGTATAGGAATGCTAGTGATTTTTGAACATTGATTCTGTATCCTGAGACTTTGCTGACATTGTTTATCAGCGTAGGAAGCTTTTGAGCTGAAACCATAGAGTTTTCTATAATAGGATCATAACATCTGCAAACAGAAATACTTTGACTTCCCTTCTTCCTAGATTCCCTTTATTTCTTTCTTTTGCCTGATTGCCCTGTCCAGTAGTTACAATACTATTGTGAATAGAAGTGGTAAGAGAAGACATTGTTGTCTTGGGCCTGTTTTCAAGAGGAATGCTTCTAGCTTTTGAGCATTTTGTATGATATGAGCTGTAGGTTTGTCATAGGTGGCTCTTATTATTTTGAGCTCTGTTCTTTCAGTCTTAGTTCATTGAGAGTTGTTAAAATGAATTAGTATTGAATTTTATCAAAAGGCTTTTCTGCATCTGTTGAGAAAGTCATGTGGTCTTGTCTTTAGTTCTGTTCATGTGATCAATCACCTTTATTAATTTGTGTATGTTAAACCAAACTTGCCCTCCAGGGATAATGCCTACTTGATTATGGTGGATAAGCTTTTTGATGTGCTACTTGATTCAGTTTGCCAGTGTTTTGTTGAGGATCTTTGCATTCATTTTCATCAAGGATATTGGCCTGAAGTTTTCTTCTTTATGTGTGTCTGCAAAGTTTTGGTATCAGAATGATGCTGTCATCATAGAATAAGCTGGGATGGAGTCCTTTCTCCTCAATTTTTTGGAATAGTTTCAGTAGGTAGCAGCTCTTTTTTGTATGTCTGGTGCAAAACAACATCAGTTGTGAATTTGTTTGGTCCTGGGCTTTTTATTTTTTATGGTAGGCTATTTATTATACCTCAATTAGAGAGTTTGCTATTGGTCTGTTCAGGGATTCAATTTTTCCCCGGTTCAGTATTGGGAGACTATATCTGTCCAGGAATTTATGCCTTTCTTCTATGTTTTCTAGTTTATGTGCAAAGAGTTGCTTATAATATTTGCTGATGATTGTTTATATTTCTGTGTGGTTAATAGTAATATCCCCTGTGCCATTTCTGATTCTGTTTATTTGAATTTTTTCTCTTCTTTTTTATTGGTCTAGCTACCTATCTTTTTTTTTTTTTTCTTCAAAACATCAGCTCCTGGATTCTTTGATCTTTTGGATGATTTTTCACATCTCAATCTCCAGTTCAGCTCCAATTTTGATTATTTCTTGTCATCTGCTAGCTTTGGGATATGTTTGCCTTTGGTTATCTAGCTCTTTTACTTGTGATGTTAAGTTGTTAATTTGAGATCTTTCTAAGTTTTTCATGTAGGCATTTATGCTATGAATTACTGTTTTAACTGTGCCTTAGCTGTGTCTCAGAGATTCTGGTATGTTGTTTCTTTTTTCTCATTAGTTTCAAATAACTTCTTGATTTCTGCCTCTATTCCATTATTTACCCAAAAGTTGTTAAGGAGAAGGTAATTCAATTTTCAGGTAAGTGTATAGTTTTGAGTGAATTTTCTCATTTTGATTTCTAATTTGATTGCACTGTGTTTTGGTATTTTCTGAGAAGTGTTTTACTTTCAAATATTTGATTGATTTTAGAGTATGTACCATGATTTGAAGAAAAGAATATGTATGCTGTTGTTTCCTGGTGGAGAGTTCTGTAGAAATTTATCAGATTTATTTGAGCAGGTGCTGAGTTCAGGTCCTGAATATCTTTGTTAACTTTCTGTCTTAATGAACTGTCTAATATTATTAATGGGTGTATAGAAGTCTCTCACTATTACTGTGTGGGAGTCTAAGTCTCCTTGAAGTTTTCTAACTTTCTTTATGAATCTGGGTGCCCCTGTGTTGGATGCACATATATTTAGGATAGTTAGATTTTCATATTGAATTGAATCCTTTACCATTATGTAATGCCCTTGTTTGTCTTTTATAATCTTTGTTGGTTTATGACATGTGGGGGACACCACTTGCTGAGGTCTGACCCACAGACCCAGGCTTGCATGATGGATGAATAACATACACTAACATAGATCTTTTGCCTGTCAGTCCAACTAAGGGGTTCTGCAGTCTCAGTCTGCAGCATTGCCTCAATCAGCCAGCGAAGTTCACATTTATTTAGTACAAATAAAATCACAAAGGTCACCAGTAAATACCACTAGAAGGTAATTAACAATGCTGACCCCCAAGTAGAAAGCAATCGTTCACCTGCAGCTGGTCAAACGTTTTTTTTAGGACCACATGAGTAAACAAGCTATTTAGATAAACTCCCTTACATTCCTATATTATTTACCTTTGCTATTAGCTCAAAGAGGATTAGGCTGCCTTCAGCCACAAGTCTCTCCTGAGGCTTTTTGAAAATCTTCCAGGCTTCCAAGAAGGTTTGTGTCTATATTACAATTTATCCCACCATTCTGACTGAACCCCTACAGGTTTAAAGTCTGATTTATCAGAAACTAGGCTTGCAACCCCTGCTTTATTCTCTTTTCCATTTGCTTGTTAGATTTTTCTTGATCGCTTTATTTTTTAGTCTATGTTTGTCACCGCAAGTGAGATGGGTCTCTCGAAGACAGCATGTCAATGGGTCTTGGTTCTTTATTCATCTTGCCACTCTGTGTCTTTTACTTGGACATTTAGTCCATTTTAATTTAATATGAGTATTGATATGTGTGGATTTAATCCTGTCATCATGTTAGCTGGTTATTTTGCAGACTTGTTTATATGGTTAGTTTATAGTGTCACTGGTCTGTGTACTGCAGTGTGTTTTTGTAGTAGCAGGTCTTTCCTTTCCATATTTAGTGCTTCCTTCCAGAGCTCTTGTGAGACATATTTGTTGGTAACAAATTTCCTCAGCATTTGCTTGTCTGAAAAGGATCTTATTTCTCCTTTGCTTATGAAGCTTAATTGGCTGAATATAAAATTCTGGATTGGAAATTATTTTCTCTAAGAATGTTGAATATTGGCTCCCAATCTTTTCTTGATTGTAGGACGTTGGCTGAGAGGTTTACCATTAGTCTGTGGGGCTTCCCTTTGTAGGTGTAGGTTATATTTTTCTTTATAGAATTCAAAATATTGGCAGCATTTTTCTTCATTTTAATATACAAAATGCAGAATTTTAATGAAATCTTGAGAAATAGTGAATATTCATAAAAAGATTTAATATTGTTTTCTCTGTGCCATATATATAATTTGTTTTACCTTTATTTCCAGCAGCACATACCTACCCACACATACCCTACTAAAAACTGTCTGGAAGAATACTGTCTATGCTACTAGCTTATAAACCAGTTTTTTCCCAGTGTTTTTTTACTCCCCCAAATGTTATTAATGATAATGCTCACTTCTAAGAGAATAAAAACTATAAAGTTGGCTTTATTTAATTGTAACGTAAGATTTGATCTGTTTGGAAACACATATGCCTTATAAGGGAAAAATGGTAAAGGAGTAATTCATATTTTTGCATCCAGACTCAATTATATACTGGAATAATAAAATTAGACCAATCATCTAACTCTCCAAAACACAATATTCTCATTTGTAGTATAATTCAAAATGACACCTACCTCAAAACATTTTATGAAATTTATATGTCATAGTATCTAAAATATTCGCTATTAATCCAATATCTGTTGAGTATTTATTTTAATAACTGAAAAGGTAATTCTATCAAGTTAGACATTTGAAAAATTAGAGAAAAGCTGTAACAAAATGTTTGCTAGAGTTTCAATGTCTGGTTATGTAACCACGGACATTTTAGGCCTCACTATACTTATCTGTAAAAAGGGATATAATAAAACTCAATTAGTAGAGCTATATTTAGCATTAAATGAGATAATATGTATAAAAATGTTATCACAGGGATTGACACATTCTAAGCATTCAATAGAGTTAAACTATTATTATTTTGTTTTAGAAACTGTGGTTGTTAAACCTGTGCTCTCTGTCAGCCAACAGATAAAAGCAATATTGAATATTCAGGAATGTTGTTGTGGTGACTATAAACCTGATAGTTACTATATTTATATATGTTGTTATGTTCCCTAAGACGAATTTTCTGTTCAGTATAAGATATGAGCATATAGAGGCAGCTATAATGTCATGATAATTTGAGTAATTGAATAATATTTGAAAACACATATAAATCTTGTGAACACATGTAAATCTCATCATTTTTCTTTAATGATAAGAAAAGAGGTATATACTATGTCATTGCTCTGAGAAGAGTTTGGTTATATTATCTTGAGTCATTCTACAATCACTGTAACTAGGTTAACATCATTTTCCAATAGCTTGCCAAGAGGGCTTATGATTCTACAATAACTTGGTACTGAGGGACTTAAAAGAAGTCCAAATATGTTTTAAATTAGCATATCAAAGTGATGTGCTTGCCAAATGCTTTGAAACAATTATCAGTTTAAGTATTTTAAGTATTTTCTCTAAAATATAATTTATAATTTTGATTTGAAGAAAGAAATTGTTAATGAAGGAGAAATCTAATATACTCCTTTACACTTGCCTGTGACATATCAATGATATAATTAAAATTGCTAAAGTGAATTGCTTTTAAAGGGGATAAAGATTTTAGTTGCTTTATCAACTGGAATTTTCCTAGGTTATTCTAAAATTCTTAATATGGTGAAATAATCAAAAAACAAGAATTTAGTATTCTCATTTGGATTTATGAAACTATATTTTTATTCAGAATATAGAGTACTTGAATAATTAAGATATGTTTCCTTTTGGCAGTGAAATGAAAATGGCGATAAAATTAGTTATCATTTAGATTGTTTATTGTTTTTTAAAAATATTGTTTTCTGTTTTTGTAAAAGTTTAAGCATAAGCTATATGCACATGTTGAAAAACTGATTTTAAGAAATGCCGATTAGAAAATGATATCAATTGTCTGAAGAGCTAAATTATCACATTAATCATTTATTGTGAGAATAAATTTAATCAGCTTTTATCCTTATGTTGTGTATATGGAGATTAATTAGGGCACGTTTTAAAATCTTTCACCTAATTTCAAGACTTTTTAAAAAAGAGCCTTACAACTTTTTGATTAATTTCTAATTTTTTGAATAATTTAAGATTATGAAAGTATATTATTTGATAAATCAACAATTTTAGCACACACTATTTTAAATTTGGAGACAGATATCCTCAATTTAACCAATCATGCATGAATAAGTAGATATTACTTCTGAAGCACTTTATATTTATTTTGTGCTATTAGATGTAGGCCATACTATTTTAGTTAATTTAATTTGCACATAACAATTAAGTGTAATATTGTTAGAGGAATATTATCCCAACAGTAATATGTTTTTCTTAACTTTAGAGATGAAAGAGTATTTGTCAGTCATATTTCCTGTAAGGAAATCACAAAAGCTATAAGAATATATCAGATTTAAGGTAAGTGAGAGTCCAATTGCTGTTGCTATGTACAGTATATTACAACCCAAGCTTGCCGAATCTACTTGTGGAAAAGTTTATTTTATACCCTATATTTCATGTGTAAACTGTAATTGTTGAGAATCATTTGACCCCAGCATGGGGCTTTCCATATACCACTGAGGGGGCTAGCAAATTATAAACACCGAAAGGACTCTGGGCCCGGTAACACTTTGGCTCTGATTCCTATGGACCGCTGCTATTTGCAGTTGAGTGAAATGTAAACCATTATAAAGATGCAGTATGAAATCATGACTGCATGAAATTAACTCTGGTACATAATATGCTACTTTTATAATTTTGTAGCCTCCTATTGCTAGTGAGCTCAAGTTTCTTGAGAATTTTCTTACATTACTGTGTGACACTAATCATCTCCACATGAGCAGTTTTTCTCTCCAGTAAATATCGCATAGCAGTAAAAAGTGATCTTTCATGGTCCTCACATTTTTTAATCATATTTAATGCAATACTGTCAACCTTGAATAACATCATCAGACTCATACAAAGTGTCACTTCTAATGCTGGAAGTGCATGCAAGAAGCAGAGAAAAGTCATATTACAAGAAAAAGTTGAATTGCTTGATATGTACTATGAATTCAGATCTGTAGCTGTAGTTAACTGCCATTTCAAGAAAAAAATGAATCCAGCATGAGAAACATTGTAAAAAATAAGAAAAGAAAATGTATAAAGCCATCACTGCAGCTATGCCAGCATGTGCAAAAAACTTGTAGTTTTTGCAAAATCCTGCTTTATTGCATATTAAAATTCAGCTTTAATGTGAGTGCAGGGTTCCTATAAGAAAGGCATATCTATATCTCTAACATAATTCAAATAAAAGTAAAGTTCTTACATGACAACTTAAAGTAAAGGAAAGTGAAGTATCTAAAACTGAAGAATTTGATGCCAGCAAAAGATAGCTTGATACTTTTTTTGAAAGGGGCTTGGCTTAGAAAATGTCAAGCTACTGGAGAAGCAGCTTCTACTGACCAAGAAGTAGCAGATGAGTTTCCAGACACCGTTAAAAATCATTAAGGAGAACGTATATCTGCCTGAGCAGGTGTTTAATGCAGACAAAATCATCTTATTCTGAAAAAAAAAAAGCCATAAAGGAGACATTAGTCAAAAAGAAAAGCAAGCACCAGGATTTAAGTCAGGGAGAGGAATAAGTTAACTCCACTGTTTGGTAAAAATGCAGTCAGGTTTACAACCATGACTGCTCTTATCTACAAAGCTGCTAACACCTGAGTCTTGAAGGGAAAAGATAAATACCAGCTGTCAGTCTTTTAGTTGTACCACAAGAAGGCCTGGAAAATGAGACCACTTTTTCTGGTTTGGTTTCATGGATGTTTTTGTCACTGAAGTCAGGAAGTACTTGCCAGCAAAAGACTGTCTTTTAAATTGTTTTGATATTGGACAATGCCCCTGCCCACCCAGAACTGCACGAGTTCAACACAAAGGTGTTCACGTGGTCTGCTTGCTTCCAAACACCATGAAGTAATCCACCAAATTAAACCATTATTCATGTTAATTTACAGAAATATTTTGTCATGGATGTTTTTTGGCCAAAAACGAGTATATGAAATGGTATCTCAGTGTTTTAAATTTCATTCCCCTGATTACAGTTATGTTTGTGCATCACTAGTTGGTAAATTGGCTGTGTGTGTCCTCTAAGAGTTTTGACTTTTCTTGTAGGGGATTCTCCTTTTTCTCATAGATTTCTAGAAGCTCATTATATACTCTAGATTTGAATCTTTTGTCAGTGATGTGTTTTTTCAAATATCTAATTCCTCTAGCTATGGATTGTCTTTTTGATTGTTTCATGTTTGTCTTATGGTAAAGAGGCTTTTTAACATGACTTATTTAGAACAGGTTCTTCTTATAATGACATGTTTAGAAAACCTCATCTACCTATTATTATTATTGAAACAAGATGTCACTCTGTCACCAAGGCTAAAGTGCAGTGGCATGATTACAGCTCACTGCAACCTCCACCTCTCAAACAATTCTCCTGCTTTAGTCCCAGGTATTGGGAACTACAGGTGTGTACCACCACACCCGGCTAACTTTTTCTATTTTTTTTTGTGAAGATGAGATCTCACTATGTTGCCCAGGCTGGGATTGAATTTCTGGATTCAAGCAATAGGCCTCCCAAATTGCTGGGGTTACAGGTGTGAGCCACCATGTCTGGCCTCATACTGTTTTTGTATAATGAATTATTTTCCCCATGTTTTCTTCTGAGTATGTATCATTTTGTTTTTTATATTTAGTTAATGTACATTATTCCCAATTTTTTTGCTTCATGGTTAGAGGTAAAGTTCACATTTTTATTGTTAATCCATCTTGCCATTATTTATCTGTAAAATCCTTTGTAATATACTAATCTTCCCAACGTGTTTGACAAATCATAGGGTTACTATTTTGTTTCCATCGTCAATAACCTACTGCTTAAGATACTATCACCTTATAGTCATCTTACTGTCTTATAGATACTCACTATTTCCTCTTCTCCAAAGCCACTATTGTTATAAGTTGGTCTTTGATTTTCACATGAATATTAAAGTGGACCTATCAAATCTGTAAAAACCTAGTTTGGATTCTAAATAAAGTGGCATTTAATTATAAGTTAAACTGAAAAGAACTGATATCCTAAAGACATTTAATTTTTTCCCAACAATAGCATATGTCTACATTACTCAAGTCTGCATTGATGACTTTCAATAGTGTCACAATTTCTCTGTGTATGTCTTACCATGCCTTGTCAAGGTGTGTTCTATAGTTTCCTGTGGAATCCATTTGTAAGGTCTTTCCCTAAGTGTTATGGATTAAATATTTTTGTTTCCCCCGCCCCCAAATTTCCATGTTGAATCCTACCCCCAATCTAATGACATCTGGGTTTTTGGAGATTTATTGGGTCTTGAATGTTTAAAGCCCATGAATGAGATTAGTATCTCATAAAAGAGGCCCCAGAGAGATATTTGCCTCTTCCAGCAAATGAGTAAGAAGATGATCATCTGTGAGCCAGGAAGTGGGCCCTCACTTGACATTGAATATAAAGGTAACTTCTTAAACTTCCTAACCTCCAGAACCAGGAAAAATAAATTTCTGGGTTTTTTTTTTTTCCCCATATTAGTCTATGCAATGGTAGTTTGTAATAGTAGCCCAGACAAAGACACCAAATATCCAACAGCTTTTGATATTATTGGTAAATGCTATGTTTTAAATTTCATCTTTAATAAGTTGTTCCTGGTGTATTAAATATAAATTAATGTTTTCCTATGCATTTTAACTCTAATCCTGCTAAGCACGCATATTACGCTTTATAATTTAACATTTTCTATTGTATTTTCTATATATTTAGTCACATTGTCTAAGAACATACAATTTACATTTATTTTGATTATTGTATTTTCCCATCTTTAATTTGTTTCAGTGGCTAGAATTTTTGATAAAATGTTGAGTAAAATGGTTGATAGTGGGTAGCTTTTTCTCATCCTGATGCCAGAGAACAATATTTAATGTGATAAATTATTATGATTCATTTTCAAACATTAAAGTAATCTTGAGCTCTCAAATTATATTCAAAATGTGATGGCACAATGCCGTTTTGTAAATATTGTCAATATTTTTTATTTATTCCGTGAATAAGATAGGTATACATATTTTTTCTTGTTATGGGATAAGATTTTAATTGTTTATGGAAAGCATTGCCTAATTTTCTATTTCTTTCAAGACACATAATACTTGCACTATCTTATATTGTAATATTTAGAAGAAATCATTGAAAGAGCCATCTGAATCAGAAGTTATCTTTGTGGGATAAGATATGCACATGTACCCCAGAACTTAAAGTACAATTTTAAAAACATCAGTGCCTTAATTCCTTTTAATTATTTATATTATTTTCCTTTTTGTGTCAGTATTTGCTACTCTCTCCCCATGCCACCACCAAGGCATTTGGTCATTTTATTACATTTGAAAATATATTGGCATTAATTTGTTACTAATAACCTTTTACTAGTAAGTCAACACACTCTGTATGATTTCAATTCAGGCACAACTCATTTGATTGATCATCACTTTATTATACTTTGTAAGTATTGCATTGTTTACAAATCGAAGGTTTGTGGCAACTCCGCATCCAGCAGTTCTGTCAGTGTTATTCTGTAACAGTATGTGTTCACTTTGTGTCTCTGTATCACATTGTTGTAATTCTACCACTATTTAAAAGTGCTTCTTAGTATTATCTGTTATGGTGATCTGTGATGAGCGATCTTTGATGTCACTCATCAAAATTGCAATTGTGTTGAGTTGCTATGAATTGTGCCCATATAAGATGATGAACTTAATTGATAAATGCCCTGTGTGTTCTGACTGCTCCACTGACCAGCCATTCTTATCTCTCTTCCTCTCCTTAGGCTTCCCTAGTCTCTGAGACACAACAATATTTTTAGGTCAACTAATATTCTTACCATGGTCTCAAAGAATTCAAGTGAGATGAAGAGTTACAAGTCTCTTATTTTGTATCAAAAACTAAAAACGATTAATCTTAGTGAAAAAGACCTGTCAAAAGCCAAGATAAACCAAAAGCTAAGCCTCTTGTGCCAGTTATCTAAGTTGTGAATTTAAAAGAAAAGTTCTTGAGTGAAATTAAAAGTGCTACTTTTAGGTCAAACACCTTGTATCTAATTCTACCTCTAGATCTCAGAGCATAAAATGGTTCTTATAAGAAAACCATATCTATATCTCCATCATAATTCAAATAAAAGTAAAGACTACTTCATTGATTTAATTTTTCTGCTTTTTGGGGGTGGGGGAGACAAGATCTCACTTTGTCAACCAGACTGGAGTGCAGTCGTGGAATCATACCTCACTGCAGCCTCAATCTCCTGGCCTAAAGGAGTCCTCCCACCTTAGCCTCCTGAATAGCTGAGACAACAGGCATGGACCACCACATCTGGCTAATTCTTTTTAACTTTTTTTATGGAGATGGGTTTCATTCTGTGGCCCAGGATGTCTCAAACTTCTAGCTTCAAGTGATCCTCCTGCCTTGGCCTCCCAAAGTGCTGTGAGGCCAACCTGTGGAAACATGTTGGGACTTAGTTGGGCCTTTTCTAAAGCTCTTGGCTACATCACTATCTGCATTTCTCCATCCTCATAGAGCCACTATGCATTGCATGTATGATGCCTACCCCCATCTGGAATCTGCTCCACTTTTAGGCTCCCTCATTACCTTAAAAGTTACTATTCACCTAAAGAGCAAAGCCTCACATCCAGTGTCATCACTAACTCCTCTCTTTCACCTTGGCCAAATTTGTTGAAACTATATTTAAAACTAATCCAAATTCAAACATTTCTCACCATTTCCAGTTCTGCTCACTTATTCTTCATGGCTACTATCTCTTTTCTAAACTGACAGAAATATCTACTAATTGTTACCATTCCTGCCCCACGCTTTGAAAAGTAAAGTAGTTCTTTCCACTCACTCGTTGAAAATCCTTCAGTAGACTATGATGGATGACAGGTCTCTAAAAAATTAGGCCTAGATCTTTCCCATCAATCTCATTTTTGACTCTCTGTCCCCACACACTGTGCTCCATCATCTCATCCTTGTTACTTCCTGACCAAGCCATGCTTATTCCTCAGCATGACTTTGTACCTGCTGCACAACTATGCTCTCCTTCCTCTCTGCAGGCCATTGCCACACATTTTGTCAGGTCTCTGCACAAATGTCAGTTCCTCAGAGAGTTTTTCTCTAACCCGTCACTCTTAACTGTTAATCTGTTTTGGTTTGTTTTTTGTAGTTCATCATTCTAACTGAAATTATACTTTTTTTTTTCTAATAGTTTGTGTGTTGTCTCTTTTCCCAGATAAAATATAAGCCTCTCAGGAGCAAAGACTTTGTCTTATTTATGGTTGTATCCTCTGTGAGTAGAAGACTGTCTAATGCCTGCTAAACATTTGTTATATATTTTCATATAATAAATAAATGTTGCTCAGTTTAGACAGTAATAATGAAGTGGCAGACAACTGACTCATGGAATTAAGGAAAACGTTAGCAAATTTAAACCACATTCTGTAGATTTTTGCCAGGAAAATAAAAAGATTCTTAAAATAATCCTATCTCAGAAAGCAGCTTTTTAACTTCAGTTTGCAAATTTCAAGCTGAGTTAAATCTATATTGGTATTGCTGCTGTATTTGATGGGACGTTCAACCAATTTTGAGCACCACTGATTCATAGTGTAGTTTAACTAAATCGGAAGAAGCAAAATACAGTTGCATTGTGCATAACCAATTTATTCCTTGGCCGTAATTCATCTGCACTAGGCAAAGCCACCTACGGCTTCAAGAACACAACCATTTCTATTACTGTAATCACATTATTCCAGAGCTTGGCAGTGATGGATGAGCATATCAAAAGATGGAGAATTTTGCACAATGGTAATATTGTGGACCATTCAAATACCTTTCAAATAGCCACCTGTCTTTTTCCAATAGGAACTTGTAATTTCATACTGGTCAGAGAAAGATAAAGAATAACAACTTTCAACCTAGAATTTCATATCCAGCCAAACGGGATCATCAAATAGATGCAATAAAAAATGATAAAGGGGATATCACCACCAATCCCACAGAAACACAAACTACCATCAGAGATTACTACAAACAGTTCTATGCACATAAACCAGTAAACCTGGAAGAAATGGATAAATTCCTGGACACTTGCACTCTACCAAGACTAAACCAGGAAGAAGCTGAAACCCTGAATAGACCAATAACAAAGGCAGAAGTTAAGGCAGCAATTAATAGAATACCAACCAAAAAAAGTCCAGGTCCAGATCGATTCACAGCCAAATTCTACAAGACATACAAAGAGGAGCTGGTACCATTCCTTCTGAGACTATTCCAAATAATACAAAAAGAAGGAATCCTCCCCAACTCATTTTATAAAATCAACATCATCCTGATACCAAAACCTAGCAGAGACTCAACAAAAAAGAAAATTTCAGGCCAATATCCATGATGAACATAGATGCAAAAATCTTTAATAAAATACTGGCAAACTGCAATAGCACATCAAAAAGCTTATCTATCACAATTAAGTAGGCTTCAACCCGGGAATGAAAGGCTGGTTCAACATACACAAGTCTATAAACATAATTCACCACATAAACAGAACCAAAGACAAAAACCACATGATTATCTCAATAGATGCAGAGAAGGCTTTCCACAAAATTCAACAGCCCTTTATGCTAAAAACTCTCAATAAACTAGGTATCAATGGAACATATCACAAAACAATGAAAGCTACTTATGAGAAAACCAGTGCCAATATCATACTGACCATGCAAAAATTGGAAGCATTCCCTTTGAAATCTGGCACTAGACAAGGAGGCCCTCTCCCACCACTCCTATTCAATATAGTATTGGAAGTTCTAGCCAGAGCAATAGTGAAAGAAAAAGAAATAAAGGGTATTCAATCAGGAAAGGAGGAAGTCAAATCTTCTCTATTTGCAGATGACATGATTTTCTATTTGGAAGACCACATTGTCTCAGCCTAAAATCTCCTTAATTTGATAAGCAACTTCAGCAAAGTCTCAGGATGCAAAATCAATGTGCAGAAACTACAAGCATTCCAATAACAGACAAACAGAGTCAAACCAAGAGCTAACTCTCACAATTGCTGCAAGGAAAATAAAATACCTAGGAATACAATTAACAAAGGAGGTGAAGGACCAGTTCAAGGAGAACTGCAAACCACTGCTCAAGGAAATAAGAGAAGACACAACAGATAGAAAAACATTCCATGCTCATGGTTAGGAAGAATTAACATAGTGAAAATGGCCATACTGTCCAAAGGAATTTATAGATTCAATGCTATCCCCATCAAACTACCAATGACCTTCTTCACAGAACTGGAAAAAA
>CAUYLG010079144.1:0-39951 GCA_963573385.1 Cacajao melanocephalus | reverse complement strand
ATTAGCTGGGTGTGGTGATGCACACCTGTAATTCCAGCTACTCGGGAAGCTGAGGCAGGAGAATCGCTTGAACCTGGGAGGCGGAGGTTGCAGTGAGGCAAGATGGCGCCATTGCACTCCAGCCTGGTGACAGAGCGACACTCCATCTCAAAAAAAAAAAAAAAAGGCTTTTTTTTTTTTTTGGGGGGGGAGCCGTTACAATAGAGAACTTAGCATCATCACAGGGCAGATGTCAGAACTGTGTTAACGTCACGCCTGAGGAGCTGGTGATGAGGCAGAGGGTGTGACGAAAGACCTGCAGACTGCTGCTCCTCTGTGGTCCCCAGTGGTCTCTGCTGGGAATTACGCTGTGGCATCAGTCGTCAGTTCCTCCGGCCACTGTCTGTTTCTGTTTCACAGGAAGAAAACTTTAGGACCAGACAAGAGCATTAAGAAAGCTCACAACGACCATGGTACTGACTTTGAAAAAGATCCTCAGTGAAGAACTCTTGGTTTATCCAGGTAGAGCTACGTAAAAATGCCTTCTTCATTTTCCATTTTTTCCTTTTTTCTTTTATTTTCTGAGACAAAGTCTTGCTCTGTTTCCTAGGCTAGAGTGCAGTGGTGTGATCTTGGCTCACTGCAACCTCCACCTTCCAGGTTCAAGTGATTTTCCTGCCTCAGCCTCCCAAGTAAGTAGCTGGGATTACGGGCATGTGCCACCATGCTGGGCTAATTATTATATTTTTAGTAGAGATGGGGTTTCGCCATGTTGGCTGGGCTGGTCTCAAACTCCTGACCTCAAGTGGTCCACCTGCCTCAGCCTCCCAAAGTGCGGGGATTACAAGCGTGAGCCACTGCGCCTGGCCTCTTTTAACTTTAAAAATTAACTTCATTGAGGTTAGTTTACATAAAATAAAGCAACTCATTTTTGGTGCTCAGTTTGAATAATTTTGACAAGTGTACATACCTATGAAACCGCCACCCCAGTCAAGATAGGAAACACGTTCCTCAATCCGAAAGGCTCCCTCATGCCCTCTGTGGTTCACCCTGACCCCTAAACCCACACGGCCACGGGTCTGGAGATGAGTTTTTGCATCACAGAATTTCACGCGGTTGGAATCCCAGAGTGCGTACCTTGCCGTGTCCGGGTCCCCTCTCTTTGGGTGAAGTTTCTGAGGCTCACCACGCGTTCACCCTTCCTAGTGCGAAGGCACACCCCATTGTTTGGCTCTACCATGATTGTTTGCTCATTCACTTGTCGAAGGACATTTGGGTTGTTGTTTCCAGTTTTTTGGTTGTTACAAATAAAGCTGTTGTGAACATTTGTGTACAGGTCTTGTGGACCCTGCGGGTGGAATGGCTGGGCCGTGTGGTAGGTGCGTCTTTAACTTCCCGAGAAACTGCTCCCTATTTCTCCAAAGTGGCTGCACCCTTGCACATTCCCGGCAACAGCGTCTCCACATCTCTGCCAACAGTGGGTATTGTCGGTCTTTTTCTTTTTAAATCTTTTCTTTTTTGTCTTTTGCAACAGAGTCTTGCTACATTGTCCAGGTTCCTCTCACGTCCTAGCCTCCAGTGATCCTCCCTCCTCAGCCTCCCAAATAGCTGGGATTACAGCTGTGCAGCACCACACGCAATTGGTTTTTTTAAGAAAAATTATAATAGCTCTGTAATCGTATCTCATTGTCATTGTCATTTGCATTTTTCTGACAACTAATGGCATGGAGGGTCCTTTCCTGTGTCTAATGTCCATTTGTATCTTTTTCAGTGAAGTGTCTATTTAAACTTTGGCATATTTTTAAGAATGAGTTGTTTTCTTATTATTGAATTCTGAGTGTTCTTGACATAGTTTGGACACAGATCCTTTGTCAGCTCTATGTATTTTCTCCCATTCTATGCCTTGCCCTTTTGTTTTCTTAATGGTATCTGTCAAAGAGCAAGCTTTCCATTTTATTTTTTTAAATGTATTTTATTTTGAGACAGGGTCTTGCTGTCACCCAGGCTGGAGGAGAGTGGCGTAATCATGGTTCACTGTGGCCTCGACCTCCCAGGCTCAAGAGACCCTCCTGCCTCAGCCTCCGAGTAGCTGGGACTACAGGCGTGTGCCACCATGCCCAGCTAATTTGTTGAGTTTTTTTGTAGAGACAAGGTTCCACTGTATTGCCCAGGCTAATCTCAAACTCCTGGACTCACACGACCACCCTCCTTGGCCCCCCCAAATTGTTGGGATTCCAGGCATGAGCCACTGCGTCCATCCCAATACCCCCTTATCCTATCTCAAGCATTTCTTTCTACTAACTTTAAGTCCTTTTTTTTTTTTCAGATGGAGTTTCACTCTTGTTGCCCAGGCTGGAGTGCAGGAGTGCCATCTCAGCTCACTGCAACCTCCACCTCCTGGGTTCAAGCGATTCTCCTGCCTCAGCCTCCCGAGTAGCTGGGATTACAAGCATGTACCACCACCCCTGGCTAATTTTGTATTTTTAGTAGAGACGGGGTTTCTCCATGTTGGTCAGGCTGGTCTCTAACTGCTGACTTCAGGTGATCCGCCCACCTCGGGCTCCCAAAGTGCTGGGATTACAGGCGTGAGCCTCCGTGTCCGGCCTTGACTTCAAGTCTTTAACTCTTTCAACCAGTTTGACTCCACCCATGACCCTTCCAACCTTTGCTTCAAGATGCTCTGACTTTCCAGGCCAAACCAAAGTACATTAACCTGCATCAGTTTACACCTTCACCCACAACCTCTGCCTCCCTCAAATGTGTAAAACCAGCCTGGAACCCAGTTACCTCATGCATGTTCTCAGGACCTCCTAAAACTGTCCCCTGGGCCATGGTCACTTGTATTGGCTCAGAATAAACCCCTTTCTTCTTTCTTTACTTCTTCTTTTTTTTTTTTTTTTTTTTTTTTTGAGATGGAATCTTGCTGTGTCCTCCAGGCTGGAGGGCAGTGGTGCCATCACAGGCTCATGCAGCCACAAACTCCTGGGCCCAAGGGTAAACCTCTTTCAATATTTTACAAGTTTGGCTTTTTTGGTCAAAATTGCCTTGGCATCTTTGTTTTTTTGTTTGTTTTTGGCGTTTTTGAGACAGGATCTCACTCCCATGACCCAGGCTGGAGTGCAGGGGCGGTATTATGGCCCGGCAGCGTTGACTTCGCAGGCTTAGGTGATTCTCCTACCTTAGGCTCCCGAGTAGCTGGGACTACAGGTGCCTGTCACCACACTCAGCTAATTTTTTGTACTTTTAGTAGAGATGGGTTTCACCATGTTGCCCAGGCTGGTCTTGAACTCCTGGGCTCAAGCAATCCACCTGCCTTGGCCTCCCAAAGTACTGGGTATTACAGGTGTGAGCCACTGTACCCAGTCCCATTTCTGTTGAAAATAACTTGAGCCGGCCGGGCGCGGTGGCTCACGTCTGTAATCCCAGCACTTTGGGAGCCAAGGCACGTCGATCACTTGAAGTCAGGAGTTCGAGTCTAGCCTGGCCAAGGTCGTGAAACCCCATCTCTACTAAAAATACAAAAATTATCTGGGTGTGGTGCTGCACACCTATAATCCCAGCTACTTGGGAGGCTGAGGCAGGAGAATTGCTGGAACCTGGGAGGCAGAGGCTACAGTGAGCTGAGATTGTGCCACTGCACTCCAGCCTGGGTGACAGAGCAAGACTCTGTCTCCACAAACAACAACAACAACAACAACAAAAAGAAAAAAAAAGAAACTAACTTGACCCAATGTAGGTGGATGAAGTTTTATACTCTCTGTGTAACTCAGTTGATCTATGTGTCTAGCCTTTTGCCAATATCACAATGTCTTGGTTTATGATAAATCTTGGTATTAGGTAGAGTAAGTCTTCCAACGTTGTTCTTTTAAACTTTGTTTTGACTATTTGCACTTCCACATCCATTTTAGAATCAGCTTGTCATTTTTCTATAAAGCAAGCCAGAATTTTGCTGGGCTTTGGATTGAATCTATATATAAACTTGGAGAGTACTGACATCTTAACATTGGGTTTGACAATAACGTGGTATACATCTCCATTTATTTTGGTCTGCGTTTTTTTTTTCAGCCATGTTTTATGGTTTTCACTTGTGTTAGACCATCTGGACTGCTATAACAAAATACTGTAAATTGGTTGATTCATAACCAATTGAAATGTATTTCTCACAGTTCCAGAGGCTGAGAAGTCCAAGATCAAGGTGCCGGCAGATTCGTTGTCTGGTGAGGGCTGCTTCCTGGATCTTCAGTGGTGCCTTCTTGCTGTGTCCTCGCACGGAGGAAGGGACTGGCTAGTTCTCTGGGCTCTACCAAGGGCACGAATCCCATTCGCAGACTCCACCCACACGATCCAATCACATTCTACAGGCCCTGCCTCCTGATACCATCACTTTGGGGGTGACCATTTCAACACACAAATTTTGGAGGTACACACTGGTCCGAAGCATCAGATAACCATCTGAATCCGTCAATGTCTCTCAAAACATGCTCTAGTGCGTCTGACACATTTTTGGTCAATTATTTCATATTCATCAAATTCAAAACATTTTCTCATGTTCTTTGTGATTTTTCTTTGGTGGATTATTGATTTACAAGTGTGTTATTTATTTAGAATTATCTCCTTATATTAGATTCATTCAAAAATATATTGCTTAATTTCTAACCATTTAGTTATTTGATTCTCTTTCTGTTAAATACCTAATTTCACTGTGGTCAGAGGATGCATTTTGTATAATTTTAATCCTTTAAATATATTAACACCTGTTTCATGAGCCGCCTGTGCCTGTCCCGGTGTGTGTGCTGCTGTTGTCGGATGTAAGCTACATGATTGTCAACTAGCTCAAATTAGCGAAGAGTGTTTTTCAAGTCTTTCTGTCACTCCTGATTTTCTGCCGTCTCCTGTCAGTTACGGAAAGAAGAGGGTTGGCACTCCTGCTGCGCCCATGGGTCCGTCCGTCAGCTTTTGCTTTACGTATTTTGAGGTCTGTGAATAGAGACCTGCACAGTTAGGGTTAAGTCTTGGGACGAACGTCTGTGTTTTACCGTTAGGAAATCTACCTCTCATCTCTGGTGTCTACTTGGATCTTAATATAGCCACTCCATCTTTCTCATTCGTTTTTGTGGTATGTCTTTCTTCTTTCTTTTTAGACAAGGTCTCATCAGGGTGTAGTGGCTCACGTCTGTCATCCCCAGCACTTTGGGAGGCTGAGGTGGGTGGATCACTTGAGGTCAGGAGTTCGAGACCAGCCTGGCCAAACCCCATCTCAATAAAAAATACAAAAGTTAGCCAGGCATGGTGGTTGGCGCTTGAAATCCCAGCTACCTCGGGGGCTGAGGCAGGAGAATTGCTTGAACCTGGGAGGCGGAGGTTGCAGTGAGCCAAGATCATATCACTGCACTCTAGCCTGGGCAATAGGTGAGAGTCCATCCCCAAAAAGAAAAAAAAAAAAAAAGCTCTATCTTGCCCAGGCTGGAGTGCAGTGGCGTGATCTTGACTCATAGCAACCTCTGCCTCCCAGGCTCAAGGCATCTTCCTACCTCAGTCTCCCCTCAGTCTCCCAGGTAGCTGGGACTACAGGCACACACCACTACACCCAGCTAATTTTTGTATTTTTTTGTAGAGATGGGGTCTTGCCATGTTGTCCAGGCTGGTCTTGAACTTGTGAGCTCAAGCCATCTCCCCGCCTCGGCCTCTCAAATTGCTGGGACTACAGGCGTGAGCCACTGCACCCAGTCTTTTCTTATTTTTTTAAGAAGCATACTGCCACAGTTTACTTGTTCAAGGACTCAGATTGCAAGCATTAAATCAAGCGTGGGATTTGATTCTGTGAGCCCAAATTCACACCCTGAAGAAGATAAAAGCAAACGCCAATGCATGTATATGGATGAAAACTAAAGGCTCAGGGCTCATCTCATTGTGGTTTTTAAATTTCTACAGCTCAGTAGTCACAGGTCTTTTAGGTCCTTCTGGATGTCCCACAGGGTAACTGCACTTTTCTTGAGCAGAATGGCCTCATTATCCCTTAGCTCTGGTTGATAACACCGGTTGACCCCCGAGCATTGGGGGCATATGGAAGGCTCCAAAGGGCTTCATTCTTGCTGCCCTGCATCGCCCTCACCATTGCTGATACTGGATGAACGCCGGACAGATTGTTCAACATGGATTCGACAAGATCAGCCGCACTCAATCCAGCAGCCCAGTCGGTATATCGTTTTAGCTTGACGACCGCAGGCACTTCCTTCCAAGTGTCATGATCATTGTTAGTTTCCATTTCTGGATTCAATTCCTGGAGAGAAACACCTGCCATGTTCAACTACTGCACACAGCCGCACGTCAGTCACTGCGTGCTCCCAGGATCCACCCGGCAGAGTCCAGATCACGCCCACTTCCAATCACACGGTGCTTGGGCAATCCAACATATGTAAGAACGTCCACCGGGTTGGAAGCCTCAGTTACGATACAATCACGTTCTCTCTGCACCAGACTGAGACGACTCTCTCCTTCCTGCTGATGGACTCCCACGGTTACCACCACAATCTTAGCGCTGGTGGTTGCAGAGTCATCTTTAGCTGCCACAGTTTTAGGTGTCTGAGGAAATGAGCAGCCGTCTGCAGATCCAGCATTCCTCCCTGACACTGCTCTTCCGTAGCGCGCACAAGAGCAGGCTCATCAGAGACCCTCCCAGACGTGGACAGCGCACGCCTCGCCAGCTTGTCCCATGCCCCCACCGCGATCTTCTTGTTTGGAACTGTTGCCTCTTCTTCTACAGCTGGTGCCATGAGTTTTTCCTTAAGAAAAATGCCCTTGTGTACAGGAGAGAGAAGGTTCTGGAAACCACTGTAACAGTTGTATAGAGAAGACAATGCCAGCTGCGTGGGTCTTGTCTTTTTTCATCCTTTTAACTCATCTGTGTCTTTATTAAAATGACTCTCTGGGCTGGGCATGATGGCTCACGCCTGTTGTCCCAGCAGTTCTGGAGGCTGAGGCAGAGGATCAACTTGAGCCCAGGAATTTGAGACCAAGGTGGGCAACACAGTGAGATGTCATCTCTACGAGAAATAAAACACTAGCCGCTTGTGGTGGTGCACGCTTGCAGTCCCAGCTACTCGGGAGGCTGAGGTGGGAGGATTGCTGGAGCCCGGGAGGCCGAGGCTGCGGTGAGCCGTGACTGCACCACTGCACTCCAGCCTGGGTGACAGGGTGAGATCCTCTCTTGAAGAAACAGTGCTTTTCTGGTAGATGACGTATACTTTGGTCCTAATTTTCTATACAGTTTGAAAATCTTTGTCATGTAATTGGAGTGCTTTGTCATTGTTACTGATGAAATCAATGACAGGTCAGGCTCAAGTCCACCCTCTTTCCACTTCTCTTTATCTGTTCTTTATTCACTTTTAAAAGTGAATTTCCTGTTGCCTTTTGTGAAACAAAAATACAATTCTAAGCCCCCTCAAGCATCTGAATGGACCCCTCCTGTGAGGGAGGGCATTCCAAGGCTAACCCGGGGGGCTGGCTCAGGGCATGATGGGGGCAGGGGTCGGACAGGCCTCAGGATACCCTCTCCCTTTTGGAATTACTGATCGAATAGACTCCTTAAGCCTCGTGAGAATCTGTTCCCTCTGAAGCCTGCTACCCGGAGGCTTCATCTGCCTGGAGAAAGTCTGGTGTCCACAGCCCCTTGTCATAACCCAGACATTCCTTTCTGCTGATTCCAGGTCTTTAGATAATAACTTAACTCTTTCAACTCGTTGTCAATCAGAAACACTTTAAATCTGCCTATACCCTGGAAGCCTTCTCCAGCCCCCTTTCCAGACCAAACCAGCGTACGTCTTACATGTATTTGATTGGTGCCTCATGTCTCCCTAAAAATAAATTAGTCTGTGTCCCGACCACCTTGGGCACATGTTCTCAGGACCCCTGAGGGCTGTGTTATGAGCCGTTGGTCACTCACACTTGGCTCTGAATAAATCTCTTCAACTATTTCACAGTCTCACTCTTTCTGTCAACAATTTGGAGTGCCCGTTCTTTAGAATTACGCTCCGTCTCTCTTGGCTTGCTCTTTCTCTGTCTCGCTTGGTCTCCGTCTCTGCCGCATTGTTCGTGACTGCTCTGGAGTTACCACGTGCATCTCTAGCTCACCACGCTCACTAGACCATTTCCTCTTTCCCATTCTTCGTGTTGTGTCATACGTTTTATTTCTACATGTTAATAATGCCAAAATATCTTTTTTCTTTAAACAGTTAGTTGTTTTTAAAGAAAATAAGAACATCGTGAAGCTAACTGTGTGTCTACCCAAATACTCGCCACTGCTGGCGCCCCCCCACGCCTCTGGCAGACCCTGGCTTCCATCTGGCTGAAGAAGTTCCTTCCTCCGGCACGTCTCCCACCAGAGGTCTCTGTCTGAAGAGGCCGTTGCTTTGCCCTCGTTTGGGAGTGCATTTTCACGGAATGTAGACTTCCACGTTGACAGTGTTTGCTTCAGCTCTCCATGAACATTTTTGAAGACAAGCGGTTGAGATGCGTAAGGTGCGTGGTTGTCCTGAGGAAGACGGCGCTGTGCTCACGCGTGACTGTGACCCATTCCCTTTGACTGGTGTGTGGTGTGTGTCCTAAGCAGCTTTGTGTGTGTTCAGTCGTAACAACTCCATGAGGTAACTAGATTATTATCTCCAGTAAACAAAGGTAAGAAAACCAAGGCTTAAAGCATTGCAGGAATTTGCTCAGGGCCCCCAGACAGTGACAGAGGGAGGAACCAGCCAGTGTTCAGGCTTCCCTGCTCATCCCAGAGGTGCTGCTCATTCCGTGAAGAGTGGACTCCTAACAGGCGTGCGCGTCTCAGGGCAATGATGCCTCGACTGACGGTGCAGTCGGCCTTGGTTCCTCCGTCACCAGCAACAGAAACCCTTACATCTCCTCGGCTGTCCACCCCGCCCCTTCCTTGGCGACCTCTGTGGGGGAGGACATGCTGCCCTGGGTCTTGGTTTCCCCTGTTCTGTTCCCCGGGAAACTTGCCTGCAGTTACTTCTCCTTTCCTGACGCTCAGACCGCCCCTGTTCTTTCTTGCTTGCTCAATTTGATGCTTGCTCAATCCTCAAACCCGAGCGGCTCCCCCTGGCCTCTGCCATGCCTCCAGCGACCACCTGCCGCACCCATCTACCCCGTCCGGCCCAGCACACAACCCGGATGGCCCGAGCTGCCGTCGTCACGATCGATGGTCCGTCTCCGGTTCTCACACCTTACAAATTCCTTCTTTGGTGGTCAAGCCCGTACTTGTCATCCCTCCCTCCCTGGTCTTTGTCCCTCCCACCGGCTCTGCTTCATTCACTCCTCAGCGTCTACTGAGCACCGTGTAGCAGATGCTACAGACTCGGCGACAGACTCATGCCTAGAAACACTACTTCAGAGGCCTGACAAACGGGGCCCAGATCATGACGCATGAGCTTGATGTTGAGACCCATCTCAAAAAAAATTACAAAACTTTCTGAGGACACTCACTAAATTTGTTTCTTTTTGTTTTTGACAGGATCTAGCTCTGCTGCCCAGGCTAGAGTGCAGTGGTGCGATCGCTGCTCACCGCAGCCCTGACTTTCTAGGGCCAAGCGATCCTGCAGCCTCAGTCTCCCGAGTAGCTGGGACTACAGCCACATGCCACCACGCCTGGCTAATTTTTGTAGAGATGGATTTTTGCCATGTTGCTCAGGCTGGTCTCGAGCTCCTCCCAAAGGGCTGGGATTATAGGCGCGAGCCACTGTGTCCCGCCTCAGTTGTGTAATTTTAATCCTAATAGCTTCACTTGCCTGATGTGCAGGACGTTGATATACTGAGACACTTGGAACTGCAGCAGAGACGGAGCTTAACCACCACAGGGCAACTGAGCACGAGACAGGAGGAAGCCTTCAATCCGCCTCTCCGAGGAATCTGGGGCTAGGGATTTTGAGGGTTTTGGAGTGGCCGTGGTGTGGGAGTTGCTGATTAGCTGAAGTGTGCAGGGTGAAGTCCTGGGACGGGGAGAGGAAGAAGCTGCGTTCTCCTGCCGACTTAGCTCCCTATGGGAGTCTTCAGCTGGGTGCTGTCAGCTGTTCTGCTGGAACAGAGGATCTGAAAAACATATGAAGCAATTTTTAAAGCCTGATGGTTCTAACATCAGTGGCTCTATCCGTAAGAACAGTGGGGGTGCGCACAGTCAGGATCCAGGGGCTACCTGGCTTTCGGTTACAAGGAAGTGGGCCGAAGTGCAGCTGATTAATGCTTAGTTATAACTGCATTTCTGCCCAGAAGCCGGCGTGTCATTCCTGTTAACCCTGTGAGGACAGTTTAAGATTCAAGAAGATATTTTAGAAATAAAAACAATCTTTTATTAAAAAGAAAAACAAGACATAATATAAAAACATAAAACAATCTTTTATTAAAAAGAAAAATAAGAAATAATAATCTGATAATAGAGGCCACCAAGAGAAAAGCCAATCAGAAACAAAAACAGAACAGTGTACTATGGGTGGGGAGGGGTGAGGCCAGGCCTCCTGCTTCTCATTAGATCTTCTAGTCGGTTGACTTAGAAAAGTCAGTGCTTTTTTAAGGGCGGCCAAAGAAAGGCAACCAGGAGTCCTGCCAAGCCCAAAGCGGTTAAGCCGAAAGCAGCAAAACCTAAAGCTGCACAGGCCAAGAAGGCGGCTGCCAAAAAGAAGTAGGAAGCTGGCGTGTGAAAACCGCAACCAAGCCCCGAAGGCTCTTTTCAGAGCCACCTAGAGATCGCTAAAAAATTGCGGTGCACAAAACAACTTTGCCTTCCCACCCCGCCTTACGCAGACATGTGGTTAATAAACAGGAGCAAAAAAACAAAAAGTTAGTGCTAAGGAAAGTGATGGCAAAGAAGCTGAAGGGGAAGAGGCAGTGCAGAATGTCAGAAAGGAACGTTTCCTGGAACAGAAGGAAGTTCTGAGTCTTCCGGTCTGAAGGCTCAGTGGGTGGCTGGCAGGCCAAATCAAAGTGGACACACACTGAGATACTCTTGTGAAATACCAAAACTCCAGAAGGAGAAGATTCCAAAAGTTGTGTGAAAGAACTACAGGGTAGTTACAAAATGGCGTCAGACTTTAGAGCTAGAAAACAGACGACTGTAACAGTGTAATCCCTTCAAAGTTCTGAGGGAAAATGACTTTGAGCCTACAGTTTTTATGTAGCCAAACAATCAAACACAAGTACAAAATAAAACAGTCCAGCTGGGATTCGGAAAATTTGTCTCCCATGCATTCTTTCTGAGAAGATCATTTAAGAATCTACTTAATGAGGCCAGGTGCGGTGGCTCATGCCTGTAATCACAGCACTGTGGGAGGCTGAGGTGGGAGGATCACTTAAGTCAGGAGTTCGGGACCAGCCTGGCTAAATGGCGAAACTGTCTCTACTGCAAATACAAAAATTAGCAGGGCATGGTGGTGTGCCTGTAGTGACAGTTAGGAGGCTGAGGCAGAAGAATTGCTTGAACCCACGAAGCAGAGGTTGTAGTGAGCTGAGATCATGCCACTGCACTCCAGCCTGGGTGACAGAGTCAGACTGTCTCAACAACAACAACAACAACAACAAAAAACAAACAAACAAACAAAAAGGAATCTACTTAATAAAACAAGAAGACAAGAAAAAGAGAAGACAGAGATCCAAGAAGGAGTGGACCTAAACGGGAACGCAAAGAACATGGGTTCCAGGATCACAGCTATGCAGGAGACCGCAAAAGCAAATGATGCAGCCAGAAGTGGCAGCGTGCTCTAATTGCACCTGTGAGTGACCAAAGCACTCTACTCTGGCCTGGGAAACAGAGTGAGACCCTGTCTCTTAAAAAAAAAAAAAAGGCAAATGATTCAATTAATTTTATTATTTTTACTTATTAATTTTTTGAGACAGGGTCACACTCTGTTGCCCAGGCTGGAGTGCAGTGGTGCCTCCATAGCTCAATGCAGCCTCAACTTCAAGGGCTCAAGTGATCCTCCCACCTCAGCCTCCTGAGAAGTTGGGACTACAGGCATGCACCAGCATGCCTGGCTAATTTTAAAATCTTTTTGTAGAGCTGAGGTCTAAGTTATCCAGGCTGGTCTCAAACTCCTGGCCTTCAGCAATCCTCCCACCTCAGCCTCCCAAAGTACTGGGATTACCAGTGTGAGCCACCATGCCTGGCCAATGGTTCAATTTAAAACACTATCAGAGGGCTGGGCACAGTGGCTCACTGCTGTAATCCTGGCACTTTGGGAGGCTGAGGCATGTGGATCACTTGAGGTCAGGAGTTTGAAACCAGCCTGGCCAACACAGTGAAACCCTGTCTCTACTAAAAATACAAAAATCAGTTAGGTGTGGTTGCACACACCTGTAATCCCAGATACTACAGAGTCTGAGGTGGGAGAATCACTTGAACTGGGGAGGCGGAGGGTGAGGTGAGCCGAGATTGCACCACTGTACCCTAGCCTGGACGACACAGCGAGACTCCATCTCAAAACAAACAAAAACCCTAAAACAACAAGAAAACCACTATTAGAGGATCCTGAGAAATGTGTGTTTTAAGGAAAAAATTGGGTTTATGCAAACTGTGATAAGGCAATTGATTATCTAAGTGATAAGACAAAAGGCATTTTTTTTTTTTGGTCAACAATAGCAATTAAAAACTCCAGGAAAAACAAAAGGCTGGACAAAAATGCCATAGTGCAAATATAAAGTGAATTAAAACATGACATACATTTTCAGCTTTAATGGAGTGTGGAAAGAAATAGCTTGTCTTTGATGCTTAGAATATTCTTTGTGCTGCACAAATACAGAATTACATTTCTTTTATGATTTATCATAATAGCATAAATGCCACTTATGAGTTTTCAACTTTTAGACAAAACATGCAAAGTCTAATTATGGTGAGATCATCATAAAAGCAATCTGACAAGGGTGGTCAGAAATTGGGAAGGACAGAGAGAAATCATGGGGAAAAATGATTTTTTTCATTTTATAGAGAAGATACTCTTGAGAAATTGAGTACATTCATGGGTCAAGAGAATAGGGTTTCAGTAAGTTCTTTACAATCACAAAGGTGGCCCATAACATAAGTAATGACAACAGTGGATCAGACAGGGAGGGCAGCAGGTGGGGGGTGCGATTGCATTGGGTTGGCTGATTCCTTGTGTTCTATGGTAAAGAAACAACACAGTGGGTGGGACCATTTTGTTTTCTTAATAATCTATCATTACTTTTAAACATTCTTTTGATGCAAAATTTAAAAAATACAAAATTATTGGCATAAAAGAGGTTTTTAATACCCGTTTTTAGACTGCATTCTAGCCTGGGCAATAGAACAAGAATCCCGTTCTCTCTTCCTCTTTCTCTTCCTCTTTCTTTCTCTCTTATATTCTTTTTTTTTCTTTCACTTTCACTTTCTTTCCTCTCTTTTTCTTTCTTTCAAAAATAAAAAAAAAAGCAGCAGCAAGGCTATTGCACTTCCTTTAGTAAATAAAGAGAGAGTAATATTTAAAAAGCTACTTTTGTGGTCAACAGCAGTAAAATTTGTCCCCCCGCAAAAACCTTTCTGAAATGGAAAGCCATCAATGATTCCATTGAACAGACAAACATTTCTACCTAAAGATATGTAAGATATTCTGAACAAAATCACAACATCTGAAAGAGGTAAACGGGCTTAAATTGTAGAAACAGCTATCTTTGAATGACTTTTGTTTTCCTTTTGTTTTATTTATTTGTTTCTAGCTCTTTAAGGAAGATGGGTTATTGTAGTAGCTAAAACAATTCTTTGTCCTAACAGTGTTCATCAAAGATTTAGGTCATTAAAATCAATATTTAATTTTTAAGATACAACGCATGAAATATTTGTTATCCAAATCTGATCTTTAACAATGGAAAATATTACACCTCAAGCTTATCATTTATAATTTAAATGAATAATAACCATATCAATCCTTGTATATTTAGATTTCTATGGAACTCTCAGTATTCCCTCAGGACAGTTATGTGCTGTAGAGAAGGCATCCTTGTTTGATGCAAAATTGACTGAAGACACAAAGTTATGGTTAAAATTAATAAGAATTAATAAGAATAAAATTAATAATAAATTTATGTATAAATTTATAAATGTATAAAAAATACATTCTAGTGTTTTCTCCCTTCACCCCCACTGGTCATCCTGCATTCACCTTTAGGTCCAGTCATGTCATTCTAAACATAGGAGATAATAAAAGTTGTTACTTTAAACATCTTTTATTGTTGAAGTAATCATTTTTAGGGGCAACCTTACTACAAATGCAATAATCCTTTAAGAACTATAAGCATTTCAGATGATAGTTACTATCAAACATATACTCGTTTCACATGATAGTTACTATGAAGATACTTCTGTGCACATTGCTCTTTTATGAAGAATGCCACTGTTCAAATGTTATCCACAAATTGTGACGTGCTTTAAAAGTCGTATTTCTCTTTCCCTGTGAAATACGTGTTTTTACCATGGTGTTCATTTTACCTGGAGATGACATTCTAAAGTAAGTGCATAAGATGAAAATCATATTTGGGCAAATTGCCTTTGAAAACAGCTAATAAAGTCGTTAAGTAGAGAGTAGCATACCATGTCAGTTACCTTACCCTCTCAGCGTTGGATGAACTTATTTAAAGTAGCTGCTCTGTTTATAGGAGGGATGCTATTACAAAAATAAAGTGTATGTCTTTGAACTTGAAAAGCACAGTAAGAGCAGGGAAATAGAGATGATCTACCTATAAGAAACCCAAAGGAACAGCAGCTTTATAACTCCCAAGTTACATTGATTTGGGAGTAAACACTCCTCAAATAATCTATGCTGCAAAAAGCACTATTTTCTCTTTCTCTGGTTTTCCGCCTCCCCACCTCCAAATATGAACTCTTGTATTTGTGTCATTTAAATTTTTACATGACATTCATGGTGCTGGACTTCAGTGTGCCCTAACAGCTATGTGTTCTAAGATAAGACAGTTAACAAATTCGATTTAGGTGTGGATCCTCTTTCGCTCATATACTACACACTATCTTGGCTTAGGAAAGCATCGTCTGTCTTGCCTGTGAAATATCTAGTTGCTTGTTTGGCTGGCGTGTTGTGCTGTATCCCATGCCTACGCTGAACCTTTTGAAGCTATGCTGCAGCGTGATTTCATTCTATCTGCTTGTGCCCCTCTCACTTCAACTTGTCAAGCAGCTGCCACTGACAAATCCTGCTATCATCCTAGAGAATTCATTGTTAGCAGGACTAAATAGCTTGCCAACAGTGGGTCAAACACTCGACGTGGCATATCTCACATTCACAGGGAGCACTAATATCTGCTTTGTCTCTCCTCTCCTTTTCGGAAGGGTTTTATCTTAAGTCTGTGCATGTCACGCCAATATGCACCTAAAATAATGCATTCCACAACCATGCCCCCACCCTGAGCACACGAGGGAAGCACGAATATAAGTGACATTGTGCCCTAAAAGATTGAAATATGAGGCTTTCAAATTGCCAGTGTAAATAAAGCACGAAGGCAAGTGAAGACAAAGTCATTTTATAATTCAGTTTTACTTTTTCATTTTTCATTTCTCTAAATGGCACTATTCCCCAGATATTCCAGTGTTAGGAAAGGTATTTTTTTAGTCAGCAGCAACTAGACTTGGCCCATTTAGATTGCTACTTCCAGACAAGCTAATATTATTCTCAGCTTGGACCCAAAACAACTGATGATTCCAGACAATGAAATTTTCTCTGGCATGAAGGCTGCTTGATACCGCTCTTCATGGAATTCTAGGCTGACGCATGTTCCCCTAACTCATAAAGATTTTCATGGACATTCTTTGTTGCTCTTGGCAGGGGAAGATATCTCTCAACCGAGGGCAAACATTTAACATTGCTTTAAAAAATATCTGATTATAGAGAGATTGCATTACAAATGCAATCTGAAATCATGATAACAAATAACTGTAACAATTGTTTATCTACATCTCTGGTCATTCCTATCTTTCTCATCTTTAAAATGATGTTGGTCTTATGAAAAAAACTAGTCTGTAGAGAATGGAGTGACATATTGCTAAGTAATTTAAGAATTTAAAAAATAGATCAAATGGTTAGCTAGCAATTTGAGTTTGAAAGAAGCTTTTTGGTTTTATTTCATGTCAAATTAAAAATGTTCCCATATAGAGGTGAGTCTCCTCTACTTTCACAAAATAAATTCTGAGTTTTTTTTATATTCAGCATCAAATAAATTAAAATGTCTTGTTCCGTTATTTAATAGGCTATGCCATACAATGCAGTACATAGGTATAAGTAAGGTCAAATCTAACAGTAGTTAGAGAATTTCACCTATCTGATCCAAGATATCCTTAATAGTTTTACCATTTACGTACATTTTGCACTTCAGAAGGTAGATTTTGTAAAGGCAACTGATCTGATGAATCTACTTTTGTTGAGAGAAAAAGAAATAACTACTTCAGATAATCGTGGTTTGTGTGACGCATGAAGACATATAGATTCCCTCTAAAATGTCAAGGCCAGGAGTCTAAGTGCAGCAATCTCAGGAAAACAGGAGCCACAGGGAGAGTACGACAATAGTCAAGAATTAGTGCAATAATCTTAGCAGAGAAAAAAGTTATGGTTTTCATTCCAATACTACACCATTAAGTTGATTAAGCTACATTCTGATTGTCTATTTTCTTTCCCACTTAAAATAACTGACTCCCCTCAGCTCCTGTTCCTTAGCAACATCCATTTATAAATAATCCATTATAGATTTTTAAGGCTCAACTAGCTTTCATCATCTTTCAGTTGCAACTCCTAACAATGACCATCAAATTCCTGCATGTTTTCAGCCATACTCTTAAGAGAGGAAATCTGATGACTCTAACTCATCAGGTTGATAAGCCCGTTGGTTGCTGTAAAACCGTTGTCCTTGAAACAAGTGCCCCTGGTTGGTCTGATTGCTGTGGCTGTGGCATTCATAATGACATGCTAGAGCGAGGTCTGTAACAAATTCTTTTTCTTAGAAAGAGATTGCAAGGCCTATAGCTGTGGCAATTAACCTTCCCTGCTACCAGCTGCATAACTAAAATAAGGAAGATTAATTGATCACTCGATATGTAATTAGGTTGTAATAAAAACATAAAATGTATCAATCAGAAAGTATGTGAAAACAAAACATCTGTGCCATAATTTTGGCCTGAGCTTAACATGTTCGCAGGAGAAACTTGAGAGGAGCATGTAACTACAGCACAGGACCGCTGTTTGCATAAGCAAGTGGTTCGAACTTTATCAATAAAGACTCTTTTATGATTTCCTCCAATGTGTTTATACCGTGTGTATTTTTAATGTAGAATAAATGAATCTTACACTTCATAAACTGCTTCAAAGATGCAGAGATGGGAAGTTTTCAGATTCATTTTATACATTTGCATATTCTTAACATCAAGCCTAAAATATAGCATGCAAAATAGTACATTATGAAAAAGCAAGCTTATATATACAAAAAATAAATATAAATTAAATGGTAACAAAAACAATTTTGGCTATATATTGTGAAATTAATACAGCCTGATCAAGAAGGATTTGTGGTGTAGAAATGTAAAAATTAATCCACTATAAGCAAGTACGTCACAGGTGAGAGGAGAGAACTCAACTGTATGTCTAAATACATCGGCAAAGGGCAATAACTCCAATTCAACATCCTTTCCTCTTTTCATCAAAGTAAACAAAACAAAATTTTAATGAACAGTGGTAGAAGGATCTTTATTTATTTATTTAACAGATAGACAATAGCTGTCTCAAATGAATAACTACCACCAATTTAATGCTCAAACATTAGCAGAATGTCTGATCATGTTAGGAATAGAACAGGGAAGCTTATCATTATTCTAGTGTTTACATTTTTTCTGGAAATAAAATGCATACAAGTTGGAAAGAAGAAATATGTATCTCTCTTTGCAGATAATATAATGATCTTAGATCAACCCAAGGCCTGTAGAGATAGAAACTATTGAAAATAGTAAAACATATCAATAATGAGAAGAAATTCGCATAACCACAGTGGAAAACAGCTTGGAAGTTCCTCACAAAACTAAAATGTAGCTGCCATATGATCCAGCAATCCCATTGCTGGCTATATACCCCAGAGAAATGAAATCCACATGTTGAAGAGTTACCTGCTTTCCCATGTTTGTTGCAGGACTGTCCACAAAGCTAAGATTTGGAAGCAACGTAAGTGTCCATCAACAGATGAATGGATAAAGAAAATGTGGTACATATGCAGTAGTAAGTACTATTCAGCCATAAAGAAGACTGAGATCCTGTCATTGGCAATAACCTGGATGGAACTTGAGGTTATTACGTGAGTGAAATAAGCCAGGAACAGAAAGACAAGCATCGAATGTTCTAACTTATTTGTAGGCTCTAAAAATCAAAACATTTGAACTCATAGAGATAGAGTAGAAGGATGGTTACTAGTCTGGGAAGGGTAGTGGGGCAGTCGGGGAAGAAGTAATGATAGCTGATGGGTACAAACAACAAACAGAAAGAATGAACAAGACCTAGTATTTGATTGTACAATAGGACAATATATGGTGACAGCTATAGGGTGACTGTAGTCAATAATAATTTAGTTGTACATTTAAAAATAACTAAAATCAGTGGGATTACTTATAATACAGAAGATAAATGCCTGAGGGGTTAGATATCCAAATTTTTATGGAGTGATTATTGCATGCCTATACCAAAATATCTCACACACCCCATAAATATCTGCTATATACCCATAAAATTAAAAAATGAACACAAAGTATACACAAAATAGCTATTGTATATGCCAGTTAGAAACAAAGATTTCCAAGAAACTATAACAAATAAAAATAATTCTGTTCAGAATAGCGATTATAAATGATCTTCAGACATCCAGAACTGTGCTGTTCAACACGGTAGCTTTATTTCACATGCAGCTGTTGAGTATTTGTAAGCAGCTTGTCCAAACTAAAATTTAAACTGTGTACTGCATTCTAAAGACTTAGCAGAAAAGAAAGGTGAACTATCTCATTAATACTTTTAGATTAATTACAGGTTAAATGGCATTATTTTGGATATGTTGAGTTAGATACAATATGTTATTAAAGTTAATTTCATCTGTGTGTTTTCACTTTTTTTTACTATGGCTACTAGAAAATTTAAATTTGCATATGTGGCTTACATTTGTGCATGGCCTCAAAGTTAGCCAGTGCTAACCTAAAACTAAGCAAGGAGAAAAGTGTAAGGCTTTTAGGAATAACGGAAAACATTACTGAAGGACATAAAATAGCATTAAAATATTTGAGACAAATCCTATTATTGAATGGGATTTTACAATGTAAAAATAATCACAATAAATTCATTTATATACATTAACTGCAATTTCAGTTTTGCGTCAAAATTTTTTTCCAGTATTAACAGGCAAAGTGGGGGAAAGAATGCTTGCATCTGAGGTATTACCTCACCAGGATGCACCATTAGCTATTTTATTATTTATTTATATTCTCTTACTTCCACATTTTTTCCCTCCAATCAACTGAAAATTTTAAAATGGTAGATGGTATAAAAAGACTGATTTGAAGATTGATTATTTTAGGTCAAGTTATAGTAATTGAAAAATAATACTGGTAACTTGCCTAAATAAATGGACATACTTGGCTTTTTGTCACTATTTTGAACACCAAGTTAATTCATTACTTTCTTCACACTGAAAAATAAGATTGCATGTCAAAAGATGAAATATGGGACATGAAATCGCTGTACGCTTGAGTAGCAAAGGATCAGATATGATTTTAGTGATAAAGGGGCAGATATCAGCTTTTTTAACAGATTGTTTTTCTAAAGGGAAACAGTCTCAACACAAAGCAAAATATATTTACCTTATTTATTTTAATGATTCATTCCCTAGATTGTGGATTAGACCCTGAAGTTAAACAAGGACATAACGTTTCTTTAGCAAAAATTAAGTTTGAGAGATGGAGACAATTTTGATTTGTTTGAGCTAGTACTTCACTTTGCATGTGAAACATATATATAGCACATGTGTGTTAAATAAACAGCATCAGAGGGTTAGCTCTCCACTGAAAAGGCTTTTACGATTGTTTCCCTAAAATTACTGATCAGAAATCTTATGTCAGCCCTGTGAAAACGCAAACAACTTGACCTGTAAGAAACAGATCATACTCAACTTTCTCCCTACTTACGCCTCAAACAGCCCTTTAAAAATGTCACTAGTTCCACATAGAGCCCCTATGGAATGCCTGAGGACTTGAATGCATTCTCTGCTACTGAGGGCACTTCAGTCTGTGAAGCAAGAAGCTGTATCATTTACAACTTAATGGTCCACAGAGCTGAAACTCTAAGACTTGCCAAAGAAATTGAAGACATAAATAATCATCCATTATTCAGTAAGGTATCTAAATGAAAGATACAAAAACAGTATTTAAGTATTTTATTTGTAGCATATATATTCTATATACAATTGTATTAGCAATTTCTTGTAAAAGACTGCAAATAACCTAACACTTTTATGTTAGCAGTGCAATCTTACTGCTAAAGGTGAAAGTAAGTTTTCTCTTGATCTTTGAAGAATAAGTGCTCTACTTCACAAGAATGTATACATCATTTTCATAGAGCTATGCTTATGTTCTTCTTAGATAATATATGGTAGATGTATATGTGAGTAAGAACAAAAGAGTTCATTATGTTTTGAAATTGAATAATGCAAATGATCATTCAAGAAAAACAAATGGGCAACCAGGGTTTCTGCTCCTCACCTTTCTATATTCATGATTTGAGAGGATCTGTATGCACAGATCTATCATTTAAATACATCACTCTCCTACTTAAGTGCAATTTTCTCTTCCACCGAGGCTAATGTGAATTAGTAGACCAACTATGGGGATAAACTGGCTAAAGTCAGCCAGCAAAATCTGCTAAATTGGAGTCAGTGTGAAATTTGCTGATGCTGCCATAATTAAAGTTAGATAAGAACAAGGTATATTCTAACAGTATGCACATGAAGAGATCATGTATTTCTTCCAGAAAAGAGAGGTTGGGTATGTGCATTTAATTTATTACTTAAATACAGAGAGTATAATTTTCAGAAATTTTCCCACACTTCCCACCACTATTGATTTGTTGGTCCTAGGCATCCATGTTCTCTATCAGTGACTTTGATGATCAATGTGATACCTTTGTTAGAGAGGCCATCACCATATGTGTGCTGGGAACAACCATGAAAGTCTTTTCCCCTCCTTAGTGTACATAATGTAAAATTTTACTTTATCTTCTAAAATCATTTCACTATAATAATGATATCTTACCAAGAGATTGAATGCACAAATGGATAGACCATCAAGAAAACTAGAACTCTAAACTAAAACCTCTACAGCAACCTATACAGAAAGTCAAGCAGCAGCCTCTTCAGCAAGTGACCCAGAATGCTCAGGACTAGGTTAATGACTTACAGCTTCCCTAACTTTTCCGTCTACTTCAAATTAACGGTCAACCAGAGAAAGGCAAATATGCTTCCCTAAAACAATGACAATCAATACCCTGACTCTACCTAGCCTGCCTCCAGCTTCCCATGCCAATAATCTCTAATCAGAACATACATGAAGCCCTCACATTTTTTCACTATGAACTCTTCCCCCTCCACCGCCTGCTTTGAGTCATCGGCAAATGCTATTGAAGGTGGGTGATTCTGACTATATTGACTCATTTTGTTTTCATTTCAATAATCTTTGTTTCTACAATACATACCATCTACTATTAATTGGTGCTTTGTTTTTTGACACAGTCTCACTTTGTCACCCAGGTTGGAGTGCAGTGGAGTGATCTCAGCTCACTGCAGCCTCAACCTCCCAGGTTCAAGCAATCCTCCTGACTCAGCACCCCAAGTAACTGGAACTACAGGTTCACACCATCACATCTGGCTAATTTGTGTGTGTGTGTGTATGTGTGTGTGTGTATTTTTTGTAGAGATGGGGTTTCATCATGTTGCCCAGACTGGTCTAAGACTCCCGGGTTCAAGCAATCCACCCACCTTGGCCTCCCAAAAGTCCTAGTATTACAGGTGTGAGCCACTGTGCCTGGCTTCATCAGTGCTCTCTTTACTAAGTCTCTTGTTTTATTCAAGTCTCAGCTAACTGGACAAAGTCCATCCACACTGGGGAGTGTGGTCCACTTATCCCAGTCTACCAATTCGAATATCACTCTCATCCAGAAACACACGGAGGAATATTTGACCAAATATCTGGGCACCCTATGGTCAAGTCATGTTAACACATAAAATGGAATATACCAAAAAAACTATATGCAGTTTTTTATTCATTAAAAAAAAAATAAAAAATAACTCAAATTGAAAGTTGAGTTCTTTTGTGTAGCACATTTATGGCAGTGTTAATGAAATCCAGTAAATTGCTATTCTACTAGGATATATCATTATGAGAGCAGTCTTGTTGAAAAAAGAAATAACATTTTGTGAACACATTTTTGGTAGAAGGAAATAAAACTATACTTTTCTAAATATAACAGAATGAGTGTTATTACTAAAATAACTAAATAATTTTCCATGTAGAGATAAAATGCAACTTAGCAATAATGAGATTTTAGCTTTCTAAATACTAATTATTTTGTGAAAATGTCCTAAGACGTGTTCATCAAAATAGTTTCACAAGATATTAAAGATGTTATTAAAGTGGAGAAGGTGGCTTAATGAATTTGGGAAATTCTGGGTTAAATACTACAAAAAAGTTCTCTTTAGGCGATAGTCTAAGAGTCTTCAGCAGTTTCATGAATCTTAAGAATCTTCAGGAGGGAAAAATAATATGTATTTTTTCCCAACTTTTGGACCATAGCATTCTTTTTGTCCTGGAGTATTTCATAGATTAGCGTTCTGTGAAACACATTTTGGAAAAGGCTTCTCTTGAGTATTTTAAGTTAGATTCGTTTCTAATGTACTTTTCATTTCAAGGGAATAAAAATATCTCTTTATATTATGAAACTGTTATAATAACATCTTATATAAGTATAGAACTAATTAGTTTTAAAGTACTTTCAGCCATATTATTGCACTTTAACTTTACAAGATTTTTTTTAAAGCACGTATAATACTCCTCATCATATGAACAAGAATTTAGAATAGAAATAATTTAAGAGACTTACCTAAGGTTGCATAGTTAGTAATAAAACTTGGGTTAGAACTCCTTTTTAAATAAAATCAGACAAAAGCTCTTTTCTCTTAGTTATACTGTCTCTGCAGCATTGACTCATTAATGTCTACTCATACATTACTTGAATATGAGGGAGATTAGCCATTCCTGAAGTCTAGTCAGGAAAATGACTTTTAGCCATCTAAGACTGAGTTTCAGTCTTAGATGCCAGCTATTGACATTGTTATCATCTAATCTTTTTTAGGTTACATGATAAAACCATCATAAAATTTAGAATTACCAAAAACATACAACATCATATTTTCTAAATTATTCTATGGCTACAATATAAAGCTCTCCGGACACTGACTATGTTATCTGGGGCAAGTTTCTTAAGCATGTTGAACCTCAGTTTTCTCATTAGTAAAATTGGGATTAGAAATAGTTCTGCAGTTCCTTTACTGAAACCCTGAGACTAGTTGTATTCTCGTTGTAAACTGTATTCTAGTAAGGTAGCTCACTCCATATTCCATATCATAGCCTCAGCAGTACCTATTACAACAAAGTATTTTTCAGCTAAATATATAAATATTCACACTAAGTGAATTTGGTTAGAGATTATGATTAACCCCAAATCAATTCAGTTCAGACTTTTGCCACAAAATCAAATGAATGAAAACAGTTTTCAGTTTCCAGAGGTTTTTGGATACCAGAACCGTGATAACCAATATGAATACCTACCTAATTGGATGTTTGTGAAGATACACAGAGATATATATGTTAGAGCATATAGAGCAGTGCCTGGCACCCAGTACAGAATAAGCACAACAAATGTCAGCTATTGACACTGTTATCATCTAATCTTTTTTCTAAAAAGTTTACATGATAACTTAAAACCATTATGAAATTTAGAATTACCAAAAACACATAATATCATATTTTCTAAATTATTCAGTGACTATAATGTATAGGATTTTTTTTGTAATGAGGAAAAAAAAAAAGAAAGGGGGAATAGAAATCATAATTAATACATATTGAGTGAATGAAAATCTTCAAGATTCTGACAAAAGATGTAGCCTAAAAAGAAACTCATGTAATATGTGTTGTTCTTTGCTCACTATAAGCACCCAAATATATAAATGAAATATTATTTGAGCTAAAAAGAGAGAGGGGCCCCAATACAATAATAACTGGAGACTTCAACACCCCACTCTTAGCATTAGAAAGATCTTCTAGATGGAAAATGAATAAAGAAACATCAGACTTAATTTGCACATAGACCCAATGGATCTAATAGATATCTACAGAATATTTCCTTTAACAGCTGCAGAATGCAAATTCTTTTCCTGAGCACATGGATTGCGCTCAAGAACAGACCGTATGTCAGGTTATAAAACACGTCTTAAAACATTCAGAAAAATTGAAACAATATCAAGCATCTTCTCTGACCACAATGCAATAAAACTAGAAATTAATAACAAGGAATTTTAGAAACTATGCAAATACATAGAAATTTAAAAATATGCTCCTAAAGGACCAGTGAGTTAATGAAGAAATTAAGAAGGAAATTGAAAATTTTCATAAAGCAAATGATAATGAAAATACAACACATCAAAACCTATTGGATACAGTAAAAGCAGTACTGTAAGTGCCTATATCAATAAAAAAGAAACAACTTCAAACAATCTAATAATGCATCTCAAAGAACTAGAACAACAATAGCAAACAAAATCCAAAATTAGAAAAAAAAAATAAAGATTAGAGCAGAAATAAATGAAATTGAAATTTTTAAAAATACAAAAGATAAAAGAAGCAAAAAGATTGGTTTTCTGAAAAGTTAAACAAAATTGGCAAAACTTTAGCCAAACTAAGAAAGGAGAAGACATAAACTTTAAAAGCAGAACTGAAAAAGGAGACATTACAACTAATACTGCAGAAATTCAAATAATCATTAGTGGTTACTATGATCAACTGTATGTGAATACACTGGAAAATCTAGAAGAAACGGACAAATTCCTGGATACATAAAACCCACCAAGATGGTGCCAGGAAGAAATCCAAATTCTGAACAGACCACTAGCAAGTAATGAGATCAAAGCTGTAAAGTTTCTCGGTAAAGAAGAACCAGGGACGCTATGTCTTCACTGCTGATTGCTACCAAACATTCAGAAAAGAACGAATACCAACTCCTCTGAAAAACAGAGGAGGAGTGAATACTTCTAAACTCATTCTACAAAACCAGTATTACCCTGATTTTAAAACCAGACAAAGACACATCAAAAAGAAAACTACAGCCTAGTATCTCCATTGAATATTGATGTAAAAATCCTAACAAAATACTAGCAAACTTTTCAACAATATATCAGAAAAATCATCATCATCACCAAGTGGGATTTTTCCCTGGGATGCAAGGATGGTTTATCATATGCAAATCAATAAATATGATACATTGTATCAACAGAATGAAGGATTAAACCTTATGATTATTTCAAGTAATGCTGAAAAGGGACTTGATAAAATTTAATATCCTTTCATCATAAAAACCCTTAAAAATCTTGCTGTAGAAGGAACATAACTCAACATAGTAAAAACCATATATGATCAATCCACAGCTAGTATCACTGAACTTAATGGGGAAACACTGAAAGCCTTTTCTCTAAGATCTGGAACATGACAAGGATGCTGACTGTCACCATTGTTATTGAATGTAGTACTGGAAGTCTTAGCTAGAGCAATGAAACAATAGAAAAATATAAAAAGCATCCAAATTGCAATGGAAGAAGTAAAATTATTCATGTTTGCAGAAGGTATGATCTTATATTGGGAAAAACCTAAAGACTCCACAGGAAAACTATTACAACTGATAAACAAATTCAGTAAAGTTGCATGATACAAAATCAACATATAAAAATCAGTAGTTTTCTGTATGCAAACAGTGAACAATCTGAAAAAGAAATAAAAAAGTTATCCCATTTGCAATAGCCATACATAAATTAAATCCCTAGGAATTAAATAAAGAAGTGAAAGATCTCTATAATGAAAACTATAAAACACTGATAAAGAAACTGTACAACAAAAAGGAAAAAATATTTTATACTCACGGACTGGAATAATCAATATTGTTAAAATGTTTATACTATCCAAAGCAATCTACCAATTCAATGTAATCCCTATTAAAACACCAATGATATCTTCTTCACACAAATAGAAAAAATAAATCCTGAAATTTTTATGGAACCACAAAAGACTCATAATAGCCAAAGCTTTCTTAAGCAAAAAGAACAAAACTAGAGAACTCACATTACCTGACTACAAACTATACTAAAGAGCTGCAATAATCAAAACAGCATGGTTTTGGCATTAAAACAGACACATACACCAATGGAGCAGAATAGAGAACCCAGAAACAAATCTACATACCTACAGTTAGTTCATTTTGACAAGGGTACCAAGAAGGTACACTGAGAAAAAGGCAGCCTCTTCAACAAATGGTGCTGGGAAAACTGGATATCCATATGCAGAAGAATGAAACTAGATCCTTATCTCTCACTATATACAAAAATCAAATCAAAATGGATTAAAGACTTAAATCTAAGAATCAAACTGTGAAACTCTACAAAAAAAAATGGCAAAAATCTCCAGGACATTGATCTGTGCAAAAATTTATTTAGCAATACCTCACAAGCACAGGCAACCTAAGCAAAAACGAACAAAGTTAAAAAGCTTTTGCTCACCAAAGGAAGCAATCAACAAATTGAAGAGACAATCCACAGAACGGGAGAAAATATTTGTGAACTACCCATCTGACAAGGAGTTAATCACCAGAATATATAAGGAGCTCAAACAATTTTTTTTAAAAAAACACAAAAAACTAATAATCTAATCAGAAAATGTGTACAAGATTTGAATAGACATTTCTCAAAAGAAAACATGCAAATGGCAAACAGGCTTATGAAAAGGTGCTCAACATCACTGATCATCAGAGAAATGCAAATCAAAACTGCAATGAGATACCATTTCACCACAGTTAAAATGACTTATATCCAGAAGACAGGCATTAACAAATGCTGGAGAGGATGTGGAGGAAAGGAAACCCTTCCTTGCTGAGAAAGTAAATTAGTACAAGCGCTATGGAGAACAGTCTGGAGGTCCCTCCCAAAAGTAAAAATTGAGCTACCATATGATCCAGCAATCCCACTGCTGGGTATATACTATAAAGAAAGGAAATCAGTACGTTGAAGTGATATGTGCCCTGTCATGTTTGTTGCAGCACTACTCACAATAGCTAAGATTTGGAAGCAACCGAGGTGTCCCTCAACTGATGAATGGATAAAGAAAATGTGTTGGTGCATATACACAGTAGAGTACTATTCAGCCAGAAATAAGTATGAATTCCAGTCATTTCCAACAACATGGATGGAACTGGAGATCATTATGCTAAGTGAAATAAGCCAGGCACAGAAACACAAACATCACATGTTCTCATTTATTTGTGGGATCTAAAAATTAAAACAATTGAGTTATGAACACAGAAAGTAGAAGGATGGCTACCAGAGGCTGTGAAAAGTAGTGGAGGTTCGGAGTGGGAGAAGGTGGGGATAGTTAATTGGTACAAAAATTAGTTAGATATAATGATAAGACTATTTGCTAGCACAACAGGGTGAATATAGTCAATAATAATTGTACATTTTGAAATAACTGAAAGCATAATTGGATTGCTTGTAACAGAAAGGGTAAATGTTTGAGGGAATGGACACCCCATTTTTTATAATGTGTTTATTACATTGGTGCAAAACTAATTGTGGTTTCTGCCATTGCTTTTAATAGAAACTTAACACATTGCATGCCTGCATCAAAATATCTCATTTACTCCATAAATATATAAATCTACTATGGAACCACAAAAATTAAAAATTAAAATGAAGTTTTTTCTTTGAAACTCATAACTATTCACCCGATATTATTTATACTATGAATTTATTTTTCTTAATGATTTAAAATACTTCTAAGCATTTTGATAACATTTTTGTTACATTTAGTTAGATTTGTTTCAATACACAGTTTATAAAAAGCTGATTTTTAAAGATACTTCTATGTCCAGAGAGGGCTAGACGTGAAGAAGATATCCCTAACTTCGAAAGCAGTTAGGTCACATCTTTCCTCAACCCAGACAAGCTGTTAAATGTAGATTTTAGATGGTTTGTTAGGTACAAAGAGGAAAATTTGCTGTAAAGTCTTATGTTATGAAAACAATAAGAGAAGGAGATTCTGGTTTGGAGAACACTTGGTCTCATCGAAACTAAAGGCCACTTCTCAGGATATGTGGAGAAATCATAACACAATTCCACAAGTCATTCTATATGTATTTCACAGGACCTAGGCCATGTGAAGACCTGCATCTTCATCTGCCATCCATTTTAACAGGATTTAAATTCAGCTGCATGTTTTCAACTGTACTTAAAGGACCCTGCTTATGACTTCCTTGGTAGTTTATCAAGGCTTAGACTTCATCTCTGGGCTCATCAGAAAGCCTAAGTTTGTTTAAACAGAAAGCAATCTCACTTGCACTCAATCTTCCTTCAACCAACTAAGTAGATCATCCAAATTTAATAATGATGATATCCAAGTTTTCACAGCTCCCATCTTAGGAAAGATCTGACTTTCAGGCAGCAGAATAGTAGTGATACCTGTTGTGGTGTGACCTGACTTTCACAGGATCCTTCAAAATTGTCTATGTCTCCTTTAAACACTTGGCTTAAGTAAGACCAAATATTTTTTAATGTAGCGTTTATCCCAAAGTGGACACCTAGATTAATCTAGGTTATTCATAGTGCTTTGCAATACCAGTCAGGGTTGTCCAGAGAAACAGAACCAATACAATATATAGAGACATATAGAAAGAGATTTATTATAAAACATTGGCTCATGTGATTATAAAGGCTAAGTCCCAGAATCTGTCATCTGCAAACTGGAGAACCAGGAAGCTGCTAGTGTAGTTTCAGTCTAAGCCCAAAGGCCTGAGAACGAGGGGAGCTGATGATGTAAGTCCCTGTCTGAGTCTGAAGGCATGAGAACCAGGAGCATTAATGTCCAATTTCCAGTGTTTCGGGGGCAGGAAAACATAAATGTCCCAGCTGAAGCAGAGAGCAAATTCGCCCTTCCTCTGCCTTTTATTCTATTCAGGCCCTCAAAAAATTGGATGTTGACCACTCACATTGGTGAAGGTGGGTCTCCTTTATTCAGTCTACTGATTAAAATGCTAACCTATTCTGGAAACCCCTTCACGGACACACCCAGAAATCACGTTTTATCAGCTATCTGGTCATCCCTTAGCCCAGCAAAGATGATGCATAAAATTAACTATTCCACCTGCCCTCCTGGCAAGTATGTAGGGTTCAGCAATGAACACCACGCTCAGAGCCAGAAAGCATCCTTGCTGGATTTTTGTCTCTAGAGACAAAGTAAGAGAGATTTGTGTGAGCTTCTTACCAGTGATTGAAGATACGAAGAGAACAGAAACTGCAGCATCTGTATTCCATTTACCCAAGAGAAGGAGAGGAAGGAAAGCAAAGGAAAGCTAATATGCAGCATGTGCAGGGCAAAAATCCCAGGGAGATTAAGGTGTTGGTTTTTGTTTCTGTTTATGCCATGAGGATTTTGGAGTCCTTTTGCCAAACCTGTCATTCTGGACAATTGTTTGATGACTCATCAAACTGTCAAACTATCCTTGTTTTGTTTTAATTTAAGCTAGTAGAGTTTGTTTCTGGCAAAAGACTGAGGCTTGTCTAATACAGGTCAATAGTTTTATATATGAAGCTATTATATGGGGTCTGTTTACAACATAAACCACAACAACAATAGTCGGAAAATACCCACAATGGACACGTAGTTAAGTAAGTCATGGCAACAACTTTACAGTTTTGAAATATGTTGTAGCCATTAAAACTATGTTCCCAAAGATTGTTAATCAGTGTTTAGGTAAGAAACTATTAAGTGAGAGCGCAGAATACAAAACTGTTTCATCAACATTAATTATGTGTATTTGTACATACACAGACTAATGTTTAGAAGAAAAAATATGCAACTATCAAGAGCAGTCACCTGTGGGTGGTGGGCTCACAGGTGATGTGCTGTCCCACGCTCTTTTATTTCCCAAATAAGCACTTATTTTTACATGTAGAGATAATTATAAAATATTATTTTCAAAATTACATTTACTCCTATGTAAAGATGATATTGTTTAGTACCTAAGCAAATTATGAGAAATTTCAAGTTAATAGACTCAGATAACTGAATTATTTATTTTATAGAGAGGAAGCCAGAGAATGAATGTATTCTGAGCAGTCTTTATTCTCTGTGCACGTTTACACAAACAAACCACAGAGGTATCTCTCTGCATACAGTATATTTTTAAGTGTCTTTTTCATTAAACAAATATTAAGAAAGTATGATAATTACTTGAATTGTGTTAAATTTTTCCTTTAATTAAGAAATAAAGCCCACAATGGATAAGGTAACTCTTATGCTGAAAAGGTATGTAATTCCAATTATGCGCACAAGCAGCGTGTAATGAATTGAACCCTTTATCTTTTGCCTTCTAAAAAAATACATCTTCTGGCTTGTTAAATGCTTTAGTTTGAATATTTTTGATGATTTTTTGCAATAGAGGCCTGCTCTCTGGAAAAGTAGTAGTATAGATTAACAAACAATTTCTGAAAGTAAAGAGGTTAAAAAATAAATAAAATAAGCAAACTAAGGGCTTTTTTTTCTAGCTGAGGACTAATTTTTGGTACAAGCTAATTTTGCTACAACACCTAGAAATTAAACATAAAAAATAAATGAATATATATGACCATAAAGAATTCCTTATACATTAAATAATTCAATTTCATTTTACAAAACCTCAATATACATAAAGCCAGTTAATTGACTTGAAAAATCACTGAATGAGAAATTATGTCATCTGGCTCTTGAAAAATTTTAGCTATGTCCAAAATGGTTACAAACATTTCACATATTGAAAACCCACATATCTTCATTTTCCCTAAAAATGCAGAATATTTAAGTAATACTATTTATCAGATTAAAGGGGAAATGTTTATTTTTAAAAATTCTAAATCTTTTCTACAACTGACTATTTTCTTTCTACATCCAGATATTCACCCTTGGAGAGTTCAAAAATCTATGTGTATCGCCTTAAGATTCCTTTATATTTTGTTTATTTTCTTAACTGTCTATTTCACTTCACTTCATTCAATCTTCAGCAAACTGTCTCCCAATTTGGGTTTTTGTTTATAAGCTGCAGTACAAAACTTCTGTTATTTTTATTTTTACTTTGACTTTATACTACAAATATTTTTCTTTCAAACAGCAAACTCTCAAACTATACCTTCTTTTTACTTGTAAAGTTAATGAAATTTTCTTTAAAATTAAGATCAAATCAGATCAGAGTTTCTTTTCGTCTCCAAATTTAATTTAACAAGTATTTTTTAGTACTTAGAAATAAGCCAGTAACTGTCAAAGATCTAATAATTCATCAATACAATCTGTTCCATGTAACACATATCAGACTTCTTGTAAGCATGATTGTTCTCAATTAAATACATCCATATCACTGAACATTCTGATACTCTTTTCTTGTTAATCTGAGTTATTCTGCAGAATCTTTAAATTTTGTTTTATGTTCACACCAATTCGTAAAAAGTAATTTTTCTTTGATTCTGATCTTTTGATCAGAATCTAGGATGCGCTTCACTTCTAAGTTCATGTAAATACCAATCAAAACATTTTGAGAAAAATGCCTACTAGTAAATCTACTAAAGAAGAACAAGATGAAGAACAAGAAGAGGGAGGAGGAGGAGGAAAAAGAAGAGAAGGAAAAAAAAGAAAAGGAGAAAAAGAAAAGAGACAGAAATGACAGGAGAAAAAAGCTGGTCACAAACTTGAGTTCCTAAATGTGTTCAAAAGAAGCTCGTTGGGGCATGTGAGTCTACTGTAAACTTTCCATACATTTTGTCTTATTCTTATGCCTCTGGTTTGTCTTACAGTTCTTTCCAGAACAAAAATATAAGTTTTCTAAGGTTATCCAACGACTTCATAGGCAAATTTTAAGGTTTTCTTGAAATTCTGGTTCTGAATATTCAACCAACAGCTAGCTCTTCGAAATTATCTTTAACTTATAATTAATGTCTGAGCTTTTTTAAAAAAAATTTCCACATTATAAAAATATACTTAAGATGGATCAATAATTTTTCACTTCTTTTCAATCTTTCTCTTTAATTAACAACTCAATTAACACGTATGTATCAAGAGACTTTTATCCATAGATAAACAATGTTGTACTATAGAGGAACCAATATTACATCCACATGAAGTCCACGTGCATAGATATACTAAGGAATTTTAGCATATTACAATGTGCTGTATAATGGTGATAACACATATATGATATGTGCTAAATATAGGGGATCTTTTTCTAGGGCTACCACAGTTAACTTCTGCTCTTCTTCTTTATATTCTACAAGCCACATACCACAGAAGAGCCAAGATAAACATTTCAAAAATTTACATCAGACCATGTCAGTCTGTTCATCCCTTTTCTTCACCAACCCCTCTTCCAATTTCATGTTTTCAAATGGCTTTCCGTTACTCCTAAGACAAAGCTCACTTTGACCTACAAGGCCATGCACTGCATCTCTCTGCTCTTCATTTCAAAGCTATCTTAAACCACTCTCTTTCTTGCTCACGAAGAGAGCCACACTGGCATCTATTTTGTGCCTTGAGCATAACAGACCTCTTCCTGCCACATAATTAAAAAAATAAATAAATAAATAAATCTGGCTCTTTATGCTATTGTTAGCTCAACTGTTGTCCCCTTAGAGAAATTGCTTCTTAATCATTAAGTATCTCCAAGCACTACCAGGTATTCTATCACATGACCCTTTTTATTTTCTTAAAATGTGGCCAGGCATGGTAGCTCATGCCTGTAATCCCAGCACTTTGGGAGGCCGAGGTGGATGGCTCACTTGAGGTCAGGAGTTCAAGACCAGCCTGGCCAACATGGTGAAACCTCATTGCTACTAAAGGTACCAAAAAAAATTAGTTGGGCATGGTGGCACACACCTGTAATCCCAGCTACTCGGGAATCTGAGGCAGGAGAATCACTTGAACCTGGGAAGCGGTGAGCTGAGATCCGACCATTGCACTCCAGCCTGGGCAACAGAGCGAGACTCTGTCTTAAAAAAAAAAAATGTGTACCATGGCATGTAATCATGTTGAATGTCTATTTATTTCTTGAGTGTTCCCAACCCCTAAGTAGTTCTGTGTATTTTTCCATAAGGGTAAGAATCATGTATACAGTAGATAGTAAATATTTGGGATTAATAAATAAATATAGAAGTAAATCAAATTTGAGAGAGGAGGTGAGTTGAGTATGCTGTGGAGGCACTGCATTGGGTGGGAGGTTGTGGGGACAGAGAAGGTTTGCCACAGAAGACAGCATGGGTTGAATCGAGGGAATTAGTCAACTCAAGATGAGACTGAGAAAGACCTTTTAGATCTTCATACCAAATAAAAAATTACATGAAAAACTTTCAGAAGTTAGAATCCAGAGTTGAATTTGGCAAGAGCCAAAACTGCAAACCGTGGAGTATTGGGTCTTAAGTTTTCTCAGGTAACTAAAAGAAGATAATAAAAGCCCTTGTGCCATACTAACGACTCTTTAATTGTATTTTATTTGCAAGGTGTGTCTAGTAAAAAACTGTACAAGGAAGTTAATTTTAGATGGATCACTCTAATGGCAACGTTAAGGATGGTTTTCTAAGTTTTAAGCTTAAGGATCTAGATAGGCAATCATTGTAAAAACAGGCAATTCATTGATACAGAATGTTCAAATGTGAATGAAAGAGTCTCATTTTAGACTTATGTTTCAAATTCATATAAGAGTATAAGTATAGGTTTCCAATAAGCAAAGGAATATGCAAGTCTTAAAATCTGAGCCGGAGGGAGAAGCTGGAGGTTGTGACAGTATTAAAGCTATTCACAAATATCTCACCTTTCTTTATGCGGGATCACACTCTCTTGCTCCCTTGTTGTAAGCAAAGTGATGGCAATAAAATGTGGGAAACACGGATGTATATGTCATTTCTACAAAGATGCTTTAAGAGACAATGTGCAATTTACCACTTCCCTTGAGTGATCATAAAGACAGCTGACACCCCAGCCATTCTGTGAAAGATAAATATCTACTGAGTTAAACCACTGAGATATTAATGGCTGGCTTATTACTATAGAAAAGCCTAGTCTCTCTTTACCAATAAAGAAATTATCAGTTGTCTACTTATGGATGGTGTATTAGTCGGTTCTCACGCTGCTAATAAAGACATACCCGAGACTCCGTCACTTACAAAGGAAAGAGGTTTAATGGACTCACAGTTCCACATGGCTGGGGAGCCCTCACCATCATGCTGTAAGGTGAAGGAGGAGCAACGTAATGTCTTACCTGGCAGCAGGTAAGAGACAGCACGTGCACGGGAACTGCCCTTTATGAAACCATCAGATCTCATGAGACTGATTCACTATCACAAGAACACCATGGGAAAAACCCACCGCATGATTCAATTACCTCCCACCAGGTCCCTCCCATGACATGTGGGGTTATGGGAGCTACAATTCAAGATGAGATTTGGGTGGGGACAGAGCCAAACCATATCACATGGTGATATGAGCCATGAAAGAAAATGAGATTCCTGGGGGTGTGTAAGAAGAAAAGTATGTCAAGAATTGACACTTTTGGACCACCATCATTGGAAGGATAGATCAGTTAAGGGGTGTCCTCAAACGCCACTAAGTAGTAAAGAAACTTAAAAAGAGAGTGCTGTCCCGGAAGCACAGGTACAAAAGAACTTTCGAGGAAGAAAAAGAAAATATAATGAAACACAAACTACGAAAATAAATTAAGAACTGAAAAGTGAACCTTGAGTTAGGAACTGGAACCAGTGATGACCTAGGTGAATGAGGTTTTATTAGGAATGTTTGAAGGCATAGTATAGTAATTTCAGGATTGGCCATGAGGCAAAGACTGCTTTTAAGAAGGCTGGCTCTAAAGGGTGAGATCCTACATTTTTAATAAAAAGAATAGTAATGAAAATAATGAAACCTATTTGATCGTCAGAAATTCTTTTATTTCCCCCTTTTATTATATCAGTAGCCACATGTATTGTGTGTAGCAATATCATATATTCAGTGCCTTAAACACTGGGAGAAAAACACACAGTTAGAACATTAAAATAAAGATCAGTATAAGTGACTTTAGATCAAAGTAAACTTCCTACATAAACTGTTTCACTATAACTTTGTATAGATCTCATCAAAAGTCCAATAAACTTAGTAGGATAAAAAGACTTATTTGTATGACTGCATTCCATGCACACACACACAGACACAAACACACATATGTATAGACATACATACATATTACATTGTCTTTCTATATGTTATATATATACATACAGGCCATAGGCCTACATGCACAGGTATGCACACATGTATATTACAACCATATTGTTACTGAGAAGAATGAAAATTTGGTAAAATGTATTTTATGAATTAAATTTTTCTGAGTTTTCAGAACACATTATTCTGTTTATTTAGGAAGAAAAATATATTCTGAAGGTTTTTCAGTATTTCTCTTAAAGATGTTTTATCCCATAATTTGAATTTACGCTGAGATTGATCCTTCCAGATAATTTTCATAAAGCAAATTATTATTTAGCTAAATGCAAAATATTACAAGGTCTCTTAGATAGTTAAAGTTTTTAAAATAGTGTATATCTTGTGTATATCTACATATATATAGATTTACATACACACACATACATATACCTACTAATTAGTTATAGGTAATTGACTAATTTTTTTAGAGTACAGACTCCTAATAACATTTATCTATAGTAGGAATGAATAAATACAAGAAGAGAAGCTAAGATTAAACAGGTCTATTTCAATAATTATTTGATATAATAAATTTATAGAAGTAAATGGATGAGTAATATTCTGAATCTCAAGACATATTTTATTGTCTTGATGAGCTTTAGATGCCATCCTGAATATCAATAGTGCTTAGAAGCTGTTTGAGTAAATGTTAAGCTGAAAATGTAAATTTATGCAGCAATTAGAGGATCATTTGTGTAGAAATGCAGCAAATTTGAGATAATATAAAATTGCTACAAGCTTTTAGACAGGGTGAGAACCTTACAGACTCATTCTAAACTGTCAGATGAAGTGTTGTGTTGTTATGGACACTCTGTATTAATGCAGATGGGATGAGCAACTATTTATTATCCTTGCTGAGTCTATCAAGATCCATCCTTTCTTAATCAGATTCCCTTCTGGTTATAATTAAAATTTGGTCTTTCTAAACTGTAAGTCACAATGAACTATCATACAAATTAGAAGTTCATAAATTTAAACTATAAAAGAAGGCATTTAATTGTTTTTTGTCATTTAACACAGTTACCCAAATACCATTCCACTCCTAAATATGTCAGACCCACACTCTTTGGATACAAGTGATAAAAAATGAATACTTTAATACGAAATCTAAATAATATATGCTACAAGATGATATGGGTTTACTCTAGCATTAGCTCTGTGATTATACAAGTAAAAATCCACCACAGAAAAAAATCCTGGCCAAAACAACGTTCTCCAAATTGGCACTTAAGATGTGGCCTGCAGGCCAATGGAGGACGGCAAAATAACACAGTCACGACGATATCAGTAAATTATTTGAGAGTAAGTGCTTAGAAACCTTTATTGCACTATGGCTCTGCTGAGACATCCAAGAACACCATCCTTTTTCTGTTCATTCATTTTTATTTTGTTTGTTTAAAGTCTTCATCCCTCAAAGAATCAAAGGAAAAAAATACGGATAATTTGAGAAGCACAAGGTGTTGCTTCCTGATAAGGTTTGGCTGTGTCCCCACCCAAATCTCATCTTGAATTTTAATCCCCATAATCCCCACGTGTCATGGGAGGGACCCAGTGGGAGGTAATTGAATCATGGGGGTGATTTCCCACATGCTATTCTCATGATAGTGAGTTCTCACAAGATGTGATGGTTTTATAAGCATCTGGCATTTCCCCTGCTGGCACTCATTCTCTCTCCTGTCACCCTGTGAAGAGATATCTTCTGCCATGATTGTAAGTTTTCTGAGGCCCCCCCACCTATGCAGAACTGTGAGTTTATTAAACCTCTTTTCTTTATATATTACCCAAGTCTCAGGTATTTCTTCATAGTAGGGTGAGAACAGAATAATACACTTACCTTTATTTGTTCAGGCAAATTTTAGGCAAATTATTTAGTGGCAATAAAAATGTACTTAAGATGTTCAAGGCATTATGTGGTAATAAATAACAGATCATTTTTCAGCAATAGAATACCCTAAGTGAATACACACTATTTTAAGTGACCTTGAAGACATTAATCACATAATTTCACTGATTGAATTCTAGGTTAGTGGATCCATATTAGTAAATCCAATCTCTTTTTCTTTTCTTTCTTCCTTTCATTCTCTCTTTCCTCACCCCACCCTCACATTTTTGGAGAACGAGGGCATCCTAAGAGTAACTGATAGTTGCCCTTCTAACCATTTGACTTTTCATGGATATTTCACATCTATTAATAATTTTATTTAATATTGAGATAAAATCCTCTTGCAAGGGGTCTAATAAAATGCGTGATATTTCAGCCGTTGTTCCACACTGATCATACCCTGACTAGAACGTGATCATAGATCTAGGCCTTCACTGCAAGCAGCTGGTAGTCCCTGGAGGTTACTTCTCAAAAAACGGTTTAACTGATTTTTTTTAATGAACTTGTTGAAGCTTAGTTAAGGAGAAACGCTTTATGTATACTGACAATTCTCCAACCGCCTCCATAGCACAGAGGATCACAAAGTCATGAATTTGCTCAGAAAATGTCCATATGAGAGCACAGAAAAATCTACTAAGACATTCAAATGTGACCATCAGCTCCCCTACTGTTATTTAGAAATGAAGCCACTTACCAAAACGTTGGTATTTTCAAATGGGCCCATGAGTTTTGACTTCATGCCAATTTACTTCCTCTGCCATTAGTTTTTCCTTTTTCAGAAAAACTTGACTGTCATGAAAAATAAGACAAAGATCGGGAGGAATCCATTAATCCCACATTTATAAGAACTGCTGTAGCACATTTTCTCACACAAATGTAGAAATATCTATTATGCATAATCTTAAGCTAAAGATTTTGTGAAGGTGATACTTTTTTCCCAATCTAGCAAAAAAGTGTTATGAGGAAAAGGTTGTGCTACATACAATAAAAGTACATTTAAAAATTTATTCTCATTAGACTGTAAATACACCTGAAATAGGTTATTGATAGTTTTAATATAATATGCATGGAAGAGCCAAACATAATGAAAATGCCTGCTGCATTTCCAGGAAGACAAATCTTGGCTGTTTTCAACCTGTTGACCATTTCTCCTTAAATATACATATACTCCGAGGCACTGTTCTCGCATATACACCGGTTTCCTCACTTGCCATGACTTATAATATTTCACCTCTACACTTTTTGTTTTGAAAATTGCAGGAGAAACTGCATCTGTAATGTTATGATGATCAGATGCAGACTGTCTTGTTAGGTTCACATTATGCAGAAGAAGGAAAAACTGCGTTTAAAAAGTTCTTGAGCATCTAGCATTACAAATGATAAAGGTCAGTTCTGTTGAAATGATGGAAACTTCACTGGCCATTACTTCACAAAAATATTTATATATGCTTCTTTTTCCCAAAAATTATACTTCCTTGCAGTGTGCCATGACTTATACATGTCTTCACAGCATGCTAACCTCCTTTCAAGTTTTAATGTTGTATCTATCATTTGGTAAGCAATTTCTTTTGTTGACTATAGAATTTATTGACATCATCTGATTAATTGCCATTCCTTGTTTTGTTTGAAGTAGAAGATATATTTGCTATTAATATATTTCAGCCATAGGTCATTTTGACATTCCCCTATTTAATTTTTACAGCCCCACTGGGTCATGGCTAGCTTTATTTTCGTTGTTTTTAATGTAGTCATTGAATCACCTACATCCCATAATTAAAGTACTTGAGACTAACTCGTATTACCTCCAAATTTTTGTCAGATTAAAAGAGGTCGTTTCTAAATGCCAACTAGATATGATATTAAAGTTATATTAGTCTCTTCTTTCTACTGCTTCTTGTTGGCCTCCAAAATTGAAACTTAAGCTTGAACTTCACTTTCCTGCCTCTCTGAGACAATGGTCTTTCTGGTTTAGATCTCTGTACAGGCTGCAGGGAGGCCCAACAATTGATTTTCAAAGTCTCAACTCTCATGGTCAGCCATTGATTCTCAATGTCCAGCACTGACACATTTTTCCTATTTCCTAAAGGTGAATTCCTTCCTTCCTTCCTTCTTTCCTTCCTTCCTTCCTTCCTTTCCTCCCTCCTTCCTTCCCTCCCTCCTTCCTTCCTTTCCTCCTTCCTTCCCTTCCTTCCTTCCCTCCTTCCTTCCTTCCCTCCTTCCTTCCCTCCTGCCTTCCTGCCTTCCTTCCCTCCTGCCTTCCTGCCTTCCTTCCTTCCCTCCTTCCTTCCCTCCTTCCTTCCCTCCTTCCTTCCCTCCTGCCTTCCTGCCTGCCTTCCTTCCCTCCTTCCTTCCCTCCTGCCTTCCTGCCTGCCTTCCCTCCCTCCTTCCTTCCCTCCTGCCTTCCTGCGTGCCTTCCTTCCCTCCTTCCTTCCCT
>CAUYLG010079143.1:0-10023 GCA_963573385.1 Cacajao melanocephalus | reverse complement strand
CTCCATCCCCATCACCTATATCTGGCATTTCTCCCCATGTTATCCCTCCCCAACTCCCTGCCCCCACCCACTGTCCCTCCTCTAGTCCCCCCCGCAACAGACCTCAGTGTGTGATGCTCCCCTCCCTATGTTCATGTGTTCTCATTGTTCTTAATAAGTTTATGTAGACTTAAACTGTGAGGGTCTGATTTTTTTTTTTTTTAGTATCAGTTTGCTTTTGCCAGTTATCTAAAATATTCTAACTTGATTTCACGACTTGATATACATAATCCTCAAAATTCTATGCATAGACCTCCAAAATTCTTTGAAATTTTCATTTGGGAAGGTAAAATATTGTTCAGTAGAGTAATTTGATTCAGAGTACTAAAACACCAAAGATACATTTAAAACTTTTGTGGCTGACATAAACAAAAACCCCTTGATTAATTGGATTTATAATGAAGAAGAGAAAATTGAAAATCAGTTAGGTTGTTTGGAGTTAGGAAGGTAATATGATAAGAGATGAAAATGGAGTTCAATTGAAATTGGAAAGGATCTAATAGTGTGGGTAACTCTAACTTCTTTATGGGCATAACCTTCATTTTATTAATATTTGTTTCTTCCCCAAAACTTGCATAATGAGTGTCATTAACTGATAATACTAAATTGATCTTAGAGGGACTTTCTGTGAAGGAATGTTACTTAGTGTTGTCTATAGGTATTTATAGGCACCTATGATAGCTCAAATGAACTGTTGCAGAAAAATTCTGAAAGATCTTTAGGAGGTATATGGAAATGAGTGAAGAATAAAGTTGAAAGAGAAAACTGATGGCATTCTGAAAGGGAAATACATTGTATGAAATTTAATGTTTTTTTTTTTTAACTTATTGAATAAGCTGAACTTTCCCAGCCTCCATCCTTTAAAATATGACCACTACAAATAACAGGAAAGATAATAAGATAGGTTTCCAAGAAGAACTCTATATGTAAGACATTCATTGGGTTTCCAAGGCCAATAACCATAGCTTTTGAAACTTTGGGAATTCTCTTTAGAATCACTATCTTCATCCTTAAAAATATCTATTTAAAGATTGAAAAGAATAAGAAACTATTTAGTTACCATAACTCAAATTTTGTTGTGATTTTAGTTGTATGTTTATTTTTTAAGAGTTCACCTTAAAAAAGACAAAATTCCCATCATTCCATTAACATTTTTCTCTTGGTTATTTGCTCTGTATTGACTAAAGTGTTTCAGTGCTAATAACTGCAATAAGTTTGTATTATTTGAACTCACTATGCAAATGTAATTCAGAATAATGCATTTAAAACATTTCTAAAAATCAAATGAGTTTGCTTATAAAATATTTTTGCTGGCAGCCTTGATGAATATTGAAAAGAAGGGATTTAAAGTGAATATTCTGATTAATAACAGAAGTCAAACTTTCCAAGAAAAGTCAGTAGATGATACAACTTTTGAAATTTTATATGCTTACAGAAAGATAAAATGAAGAAAACAGAAAAGCAAAGGCTTACCATCCTGGACTATCATATTTATATATTAAAATACTCAATGTAGGCCGGGTACAATGGCTCATGCCTGTAATACTTACTTTGGGAGGCCAAGGCAGGCAGATGGATTGAGCCCAGGTGTTCGAGACTATCTTGGGCAACATGGTGAAACTCCAACTCTACAATGAATAAAAAAAATTACCTAGGTGTAGTAGTGTGGTAGTGGGCGCCTGTGGTCCCAGCTACTTGGGAGTCTAAGGTAGGAGGATCATCTGGGCCCAGAGGTGGAGGTTGCAGTGAGTCATGATTGCACCACTGTACTCCAGCCTGGGCAACACAGCAAGAACCTGTCTCAAAAAAGGGGGAAAATAGTGTTTTTCAAATATCATACTTGCTTCAAGCAAAAAAATAACTTCAGTTAGAGCTAGCTGGAGTAATGACAGATTTCTAGATCACGGCCAAAATAATGCCACTACCTTGTACCTGATTGCTGCATGTAATTTTTGAAAATCATACAAATTGTTTTATCTGATCTTTTGGCTATCAAAGGCTTCTCTTATCTAAAAGCAGTTATGATATTAGGTAAATGCAGAGTAATTCTCAAGTTACATTTTAGACCTAAAACTCTGTATTTAGACCTAAAACTATATGTATTCCACCTTTGGTAAAGCAATACCTAAAAGTGGGGGTTTTAGTATTTTAAACATTGTCATTTTAGCTTAGAAGTGACATTTTTTCTTTCTCTTATTTATTTCTTCCTTATAGGCCTTATTCAATACCAAGAATTCCTCAGGATGTCCGTTCTTTGTTTTGTTTTGTTATTATCTTATTTTTCAGGTGGAGTCTCACTCTGTTGCCCAGGCTGGAGTGCAGTGGCACAATCTCGGCTCACTGCAACCTCCGCCTCCCAGGTTCAAGTGATTCTCCTGCCTCAGCCTTCCAAGCAGCTGGGATTACAGGAATGTGCTGCTGTGCCTGGCCGACTTTTGCATTTTTAGTAGAGACAGTGTTTCACCATGTTGCCCAGGCTGGCCTTAAACTCCTGACCTCAGGTGATCCACCTCCCTTGGCCTCCCAAAGGGCTAGAATTACAGGTGTGAGCCCCCACACCTGGCCAGGATGTTCATTCTTAAATAGGTCATCACAGTGCCTCATATGTATATTCATATTCTTTAATTAATTCTTAAGCTGAATTTAGTACAATGTTAAATATGGTTTAGTAATTATGTATGGCTTGTTGTTGATAGTTTTGCATATGAATCTAGCTATGGCTTCTTTAAAAAATGGTTGTAGCATGGAGTATAAACAGTTGAACAAATATGAGAAATATGCTTGCTTAGAAGAAATGGAAATTGGGTCAGCACAGTCTAGCCTTTGCCTGAGTGGTGGGGTTGAGAGAGTATTTTGTCTACACAAAATCCAGACAGCTTCCCTAAGGCCCAATGAACTCTTACAATATGTTACAGTTTATTGTGATGAATGACATAAGGACCTACCTAAAATGCTCACCCAGCTTCTCAATGTCTTGCCTCAACCTAAAACCAGCTCATAGGTCTCCATGAATGTGTTGTAGAAAGTGATGTCGATTGGTTTAGGATATATACAGGGAGAAGATATTTCCAAAATGTTCTTTTTTTATAAAAAATCTTTTTGACTGTGTTTCTTACCTACTTAAACACCTCCAGGGTAGAGACTGTTTCTTATTTATATCTTCAGAGTCTTGTACATAGAGGATCCTTTCCTCATGAATGTTTATAGAATAAAGTTAGACATTAGAAACAAGAATGAGCCTTTTGCTTCTTATTGCCTGCAGGACTAAGGTAAAGCTCATGGAATAAGTCTAGGTTGTTTGCTGTTTTTTATATGAACTGTGGCATAATAGAGAGCAAGAAAGAGAAGTGGTAAGTAGGACAATAATTAGAAGCTGATAAGTTAGTTGGTCCTCTACTTCAGCTTAGCATTTAAAGCCCTTCCTGCTATTCTTCAGTGTATGATTCAGTTGGTGTGAAACTCTGACTGGCTTTTCATAGCTCTATGCATTTGCACATATTGTTCTATATGCATAAAAATTCTTTTATTCCTTTTTCACCTGAAGAAAAATATCTGCTTGTCCTTTCATACCCTGACATATCATTTGAAAAAGCTTGCCTTACTCCTCCAGGCAGAGTTGATTGTTCCTCTCTGAGATGGTACATATCTGTATCATAATGCTTTTTACATTGACTTACAAATATTCATTTACATATATGTCGGCACTCAGGCTAAATTGTCAGCTCCTTACAGCCAGGACTATTTCCTATTCATTTCTGTATTCCTACCACCTTTTATTATGCCTTTCACAGTTGGTATTCTATGAAAGACTGGTTAATTTTTCAAAGCATTAAACCAGGCTTTTAGAAAACTAATGTAGCATATTTACAGAGAAATGATATATGATGCCAAATAGTACTTTCTGCTTTCTGCTGCCTTGTATTTCCCCATAAAAATAAATAGCAATGATAAAACAGAGCATCAAATTTAGAAATGAAACAAGATTTGTTTGAAATTTATTTATTCAAATAACTTAAATAGCCAGAGCAGTATAAATTGCATACTATGAGAAAATAAAGTCATTAAGAAATTTTCCAAAATCTCTAAGTTTTTCATAGACAATAGGAAATTAAAATAGAAAAAAAAATAATTATAAGACATTCTATTCAATTACATTATGAAGGGACATTGAATGAAAATAAATGGATGACTGAAGCCTAGAGGCTGGAAATAACATACTAAAGTCACATTCGTTAGCATCTGTGCTAGGACTAGAACCCAGATCACAACGCCAAGCCAAAACTAAAATCCTTACTTTTAAAATTCTGCAAGATCTTTTTTAACTTTTATTTTCATAAAATAATTATAGACCTACAGAAAAGTTGTATAAATAACATAGAGAGTTTACATATATCCTTCACCTACTTTCCCCTAATGGTAACCAGTACATAACTATAGCACAATTATCAAAACCAGAAATGAATATAGAATTCAGGATTCCACATTGCCAGCTTTTGTTGGTTCTCTTTGTCGTCTCACTGTGTTATAGTTTCTCAGTCTTTGTCTTTTATGACATTGACACTTTTGATGAGTACTGGTCAGTTATTTTGTAGACTGTCCCTCAATTTGGGTTTGTCTGATGTTTTCTCATGAGTACTTTGAAGTTATGCATTTGTGAAAAAATAACTGATCGGCCTGACTCAGTGCATTGTATCAGCAGGTACGTTTTTTCAATATCTCTTATTACTGAAGATGTTAACCTTCAGCACTTGAGTGAGGTGGTTCCTGTCAGGGTTTCCCATGTAAGGTTACTATCTTTCCCTTCATAGTTAATATACATGGAGGAAATAGTCTGTTTTTCTTCAGTCTTTCACCCACTGATTTGAATGTTAAATGGCAGATCTTGTCTGTAAAAATTATTAATCTTGTGTTCTCTTAATGTGATTTTGTTGTGTTGTTCATACCTTCTACATTTTTTAATTAGGATTCTTTTTTGTTGTTGTTTGGATGGAGTTTCGATCTTATTGCCCTTGCTGGAGTGCAATGGCGCCATCTTGGCTCACCACAACCTCCACCTCCCGAGTTCAAGCAATTCTCCTGCCTCAACCTCCCGAATAGCTGGGATTGCAGGCATGTGCCACCAAGACCAACTAATTTTATATTTTTAGTAGAGAGGGGTTTCTCCAGGTTGGTCAGGCTGGTCTTGAACTCCTGACCTGAGGTGATCTGCCCACGTCGGCCTCCCAAATTGCTGGGATTATAAGCCTGAGCCACCACACCCGGCCATTATATGGGATTATTTTAAACGAGGTGATTCTTCTCCCCCATATGTTTGTTTATTTAATTATGTAATTTACATCAGTGTGGACACATAGCTGTTTATTTTAGGGATTATAATACCTAAATAATATTATTATGTGTTTTGTTGTCCGAATTATTTCAGCTTCTGTCATTGGGAATGTTTTTCAGTCCGGTTTCAATATCCATTCAACATATCCTGGTTTTTTCTAACACTTTCTTATTCCTTTTCATCACAAGATATTCCAGATTCATTTTGCATTTTTCCTGCCCACACCTGGAATATACTACATTTCTAAGAAGATCTAGTTTCTTTACTGGAAAAGTATTTAGAAGATTACTTAGAAAAGTATTTAGAAAAGATTTGAGTACTAAATATACTTATTGCTACTGAGGTATTATTTCTTCTAGGCCCTGGTAATGAATAGAGTTAGGGACTATAGGAATTTACACTGCTCCATGCATAGTTGTTCATCCATATTTACTTCTGTATCTCTTTGTCTATAAATATATTAACAAATAGGAGTTAATACTGGCCTCTCTGATTTTATTCTAATGGGATACGTTTATCCTAGTCTTCTACCTTTCCTTGTTTCTATTTTTTTTCTAACAATGAAAAATTAAGCTCTCATTTTCTACAATATATTTACAAATTTATTTGTCCAATCCTGGTCCACACATCGAGTGGTTACAAAGCTGCTAAACCTTGCCTCTGTAAAAGCAGATTGACTGATCATAGTAATGGAATGGAATGCAGTTCTTTTTGCCTTGGAGTATCTCAACATATTTTTACTAATACTAAGTATTAATATATTTAATAATAATTACTTTAGTTTGTTATTTTCCTCCCATCCCATTCAGTGTGCTTTTGTCATTCATTTACATTGCATTATAAATGAAGCTTCATTTTTTACTATTTGTATTCTACTCCATGTCCACCTGATATCCTGGTTCATTTTGATTTTTTTAATAAAGTTTTTGGGGAATATATGAAAATTGCTATGGTTCTAGGAAGTAAAACTATTTTTTAAAAGTTACACGCAGAAAGATGTTGTTCCCCATATAATCCTTACCTTCATGTTCCCGTTTCACTCTTTTTCCTGCTCTTTTCTCTTCTACTCCCTGTAGCTTCTGGGCTTTCCTTCCTGTATTTCTTTTGCACAAATGAGAAGATAATGTATTTATTTTCTTATATCCCTTTCTTTCTTACATGAAAAGTAACTATAATAGATACTCATTTACAATTTGCTTTCTTCAATTAAGAGATTATCCTGGAAACCGCTCCACATCAGTTCATGGAAGTCTTCCTTTCTTTTTTACAACTGCACATTACCCTGTTGTGTTGATTTAACATAGCACAGTCATGCACTGACTGCATAATGATGTTTTGGTTGACTATGAACTGCATATATGAAAGTGGTACTAAAAGATTACAGTGGAGCTGAAAGTTTTCTATCACCTGGTGACACTGTAGCCTTTGAAATGTCATGGCACAAAGTATTACTCAAGAGATTGTGTTGATTCTGGTGTAAACAAACCTGTGAGGCCAGCTGAATAAAAGGATAGCACATTCACTACGTACAATACAATACATAACCCTTGAAAGTAAACAACTATGTTACTGGCTTGTATATTTACTATGCTATACACTTTCTCAGTATTTTAGAGTGCACTTCTTCTACTTATATATTTTTAAAGAAGGTTGATTGTGAAACAGCCTCAGGCAAGTCCTCCAAGGAAGCATTCCTGAAGAAGACATTGTTATCATAGGAGATGAGAGCTCCATGCATGATATTGTCCTGAAAATTTTTCTATGGGACAAGACATGAAGGTGGAAAACAGTGATATTGATGATTCTGATTATGTGAGAGCCTTGGCTAATGTGTCTTAATTAAAAAGTTTAAAAATAAAAAAAGTAAAAGAAAGCTTATAGAGTAGTGATATAAGGAAAAATATTTTTTGTGTAGCCGTACAGTGCATTACTATTTTAAACTTGGTGTTATTACGAAAGAGTCATACTGTTTAAAAAATTGTTTATAAGTAATAAAAGTGACAGCTAAGGTTCACTTATTGATGAAAGAAAATATTTTAAAAATGAATTTAGTGTAGCATAGGTGTACAGTGTTTATAAAGTATATAGTCGTGTACAGTAATGTCCTTGGCTTCATATTCACTCACTACTCACCCACTGATCACCCACAGCAACCTTCATCCTATAGCTCCATTGATGGTGAATGCTTTGTACATGTGTGCCATTTTTTATATTTTATACCATATTTTTATTGTATCTTTTCTATTTGCATTGTTTAGATATGCAGATTCCATTGTGTTACATTTGCCCACAGTATTGAATACAGTAACATTCTGTACAGATTTGTTCTAATAGGCTGTACTATATATCCATGTGTGTAGTAGGCTGCACACACACACACACACATATATATATCTAAGTCAGTTATACCAATATACTTAAGTATGAATACTTAAGTAGGGTATACCAATAGGTTTAAGTAGCCTGTACAAACAGGTTTAAAAAGGCTATACCAATAGGTGTAAGTACGCAAGTATGATGTTTGCACAATGTTGAAATCACCTAACCATTTCTCAGAAAATATTCTTGTCACTGGGTGATGCATGACTGCATTCAACAAATTTCCTTTCCATTAGCAATAGGTTGTTCCCAATATTTTTCAATGAAAAATAATATTGCAAAGCATATCCTTGTGTTGTATATTTTCTAATTGTTTACAGTATCGTTAGGATAGAGTCTTAGAATTTGAACTGATCTGTCTCCAAAAGGGTTAGACCAATTTGTGTTCTCACCAGTAATGCATGGGAGTGCATATGAGTGAGTTAATGATGCTTAAAGATATAAAAGTAGACTTGAGCGAATGGAAAAGACATGGCCTGTTTAACCCTGTTGGTATAGCCTATTGCTACAGTGCCTGTTTCTCCACACTCTCATGAACAGAATGCAGTGTCACTAATTTTGGTCGATCTGAGATTGAGAAACAATATCGCAGTGTTTTAATTTGTACTTCACTAATTATGATTGAATTCAAATATTTTAATATTTTAGGGGCTGGCTAGGCACAGTGGCTCATGCCTGTAATGCCAGAACTTTGGGAGGCCAAGGTGGGCAACTCATGAGGTCAGGAGTTCCAGACCAGCCTGGCCAACATGGTCAAACCCCGTCTCTACTAAAAATACAAAATTAGCATTATGGTGTTGCCTGTAATCCAGATACTCAGAAGGCTGAGGCAGAAGAATTGCAGGGGTTGCAGTGAGCCGAGATTGTGCCACTGCATTCCAGCCTGGATGACAGAGCAAGACTCTGTCTCAAAAAAAAAAATAAATAACAAAAAGAAAACCTCTTTTTTTTCTCTCTCTCTATATATATGTGTATATACATATATATGTATACATATATATAAAAGCTACTTACTGGTTTCTTGAGTTTGCTCGCTCTCTGTATACATATATATATATATATACACATATATATATGTATATATATATGTGTATATATATGCATATATATATGTATATATATATATACGTATATATATACATATATATATACATATATATATGTATATATATATACACACACACATACACACACACACACAAATTGAGTTTGCTCGCTCTCTCTCCATGTATATATATACATGTATTCTATGTTTTTTGTATTATTTGTCTGTACGCTAGTACAACAGGCCAGTAACAGAGACCTCATAGTATTTTTGAAAGTATGGTAGTGTTTATTCCTTTTATAGTTTTTCTTTTTAGTGTTTTTCTGGCCACTTTTTTATGTTGCCTTTTAAAATAAACTTTAGGTCGACGTAACTTCCTAAAATAGCTTGCTGGAGGTTTTATTGGAATTTTACCAAGTTTATAATTTAACTTAGAACTGAGATCTTTATAATGGTCAAGATGTCTTAGACAAAAACAGGATATGTCTTTTCCATTGGCTCAAGTCTACTTTTATGTCTTTAAGAAGCATTAAAAATTCCTTAAATATATTAATTCCTAGGTACTTAAACTTCTTTATTACCATTATAAAAAGGATTTTGCTATCATTACACCCTTTATTCATTTGTTGGTATATTGAAGCTACTTATTTTTGTATGCTAATGTGCACCAAGCTGCTTACTGGTTCCTTAATATAGTTTGCTTTAACATTGATTCTATAGGGGCTTCATAACATACTGTCACATCATCTGAAAACAGACATCATTTTTGCTTCTCCTTTACTAATTCTTGAGCATGTTATCTAATTACATTGGCTAGTATTTCAGGTACTGAATATAGCATAAATAATGGCCAAGCTTACCTTGGTCCCAATTTTAGTGGAAATGCTTCCTCTTTTTTTGTCCTAACAAAGATACAGATTTTGGACTAACATATATATGTATGTGTATACATAGCATATATATGTGTGTGTATACACACACACCTACACACATATGTATAGATTGCTTCTGGAATATATACATACATGTATGTTAGTCCAAAACCTGTATCTACTTTAGTATAGGTTTTAAAGTATCTCTCCATTTCTACGTTCTTGACTCTTTTTGTATTACAAATAGAGGTTTAAATTTGTTGAAGATTTATTTTCAACATCTATAGAGATAGTCATAATTTTTCATTCCTAGCTCTATAATATAATGTTTGATAGTAAGACTTTTTTTTTTTTTTTTT
>CAUYLG010079142.1:0-21871 GCA_963573385.1 Cacajao melanocephalus | reverse complement strand
CTTTGTACTTCTGCGGGGTAAAATGGGAAAACAGTTTTAAAAAAAAAAAAAAAAAAAAAAAAAAAAAAAAAAGAAAGAAAGGAAAGAAAGAAAAAGGAAAGGAAAGAGAAGGAAAGAAAAGAAAAGAAAAGAAAGAAATATGGTTCCCCCAATACTCTAGAGGCATGGGCATGGCTGTCTAAATGACTCTTTTTTTTTTTTTTTTTGAGACAGAGTCTTGCTCTGTCACCCAGGCTGGAGTGCAATGGTGTGATCTCAGCTCACTGCAACCTCCGCCTCCCAGGTTCAAGCAATCCTCCTGCCTCAGCCTCCTGAGTAGCTAGGACTACAGGTACATGCCACCATACCCAGCTAATTTTTTATATTTTTAGTAGAGACAGGGTTTCACCATGTTGGCCAGGATGGTTTCAACCTCTTGACCTCGTGATCCTCTGACCTCAGCCTCCCAAAGTGCTAGGATTACAGGTGTGAATGACCACGCCCAGCCTAAATGATTCTTAAGGTTCCATACATTTAGATTCTGTGATTCCAGAAGAAAAGAACTTGGCCCCCCTTTTTTTTTGTCTCTTTCACCACAGGATTTCTTAAGGCATATTTATAAATAAATAAACAAGAAAACAAATAAGTGTGGTGAGATGAAAAGGAACTTTAAAGTGTTGTGTGGAAACTTGTAATTAGAGAACATCTCCATTCACACAACGGGGGACCCCACTGGGAACGTCTGCATTATTGAAAAGCCGCAACAAAGAGAAACTGGCTTCCTAGTAACTGATCCCTTTTGTGTCTGAACTTCCAAACTCATCTTAATCTCATTGTCAAGACCTGAGATGATTAGTCACTGGAGTTTCTAAGTCAAGTGCAGTTGGCAGTAGGCTAAATGCTGAAGCTAAAATTCCCACCAAGACTGTTTTTACAACCTGTGAAACATATTCAAACAATTCAGGACCCATTTCCTGGAAGAATATTCTCAACTTTCCAGCTACTCTGCAAACTTAAAATTGGACTCAGCCTTCAACTGGAGAATATGAGGATTCCGAAAAGGAAATATTTTTTTTCTTCAAGTAAAAAACTTCAGGGCAGGGTGGGAAGGGGAAAAGTTGACTTGATAATGACTTGCTTCCCTTTCAAAGATTTCTCAAAAAGACTTTATGCATATTTATTTACTTACTTTGTGTTTTGTAAGTAAACATCTTTTTACTGAAGTATTGCATACATGTAGAAAAGGGCACAATTCCTGAGTGAACTTGATGAATTTTTTACAATGAACACATCGACCCAAATCAAAACATAGAACATTACCAGCACTGCCAAAACTTCCCATTGCTCTGTCCTTTTCATTACTGCCCCCCAAGGGTCCACCATTCTAACCTCTGATACTATACACTAAATTTGCCTGCTTTTGAACATTGTATAATTGCAGTATGTTCTTTTGTGTGTCTGAATGCTTTTGCTTCGTGCTATAGTCACACACTGCATAACAACATTTTCATCAACAACAGATATGTATGACCATGGTCCCATAAGATTGCAATTGGGCTGAAAATTTTCTATCACATTGTGACATCATAATGTCACAGCCCAACAAGTTACTCACATGTTTGTGGTGATACTGGTATAAACAAACATACTCTACTGCCAGTTGTGTAAAGGATAGCACATACAATTAGGTACAGTACAGAATACCTTATAATGAAAATAAATGGCTATGTGACTGGCTTACGTACTTACTAGACTATACTTTTTATTGTTGTTTTGGAGTGTACTCCTTCTACTTATTAAAAAAAGAGAGAGAGAGAGAGACTGGGTGCAGTGGCTCACACCTGTAATCCCAGCACTTTGGGAGGCCGAGGCAGGCAGATCATGAGGTCAAGAGATCGAGACCATCGTGGCCAACATGGCGAAACTCCGTCTCTACTAAAGATACAAAAATTAGCTAGGCATGGTGGCACACACCTGTATCCCAGCTACTTGGGAGGCTGAGGCAGGAGAATCACTTAAACCCAGGAGGCGGAGGTTGTAGTGAGCCAAGATCGCACCACTGCACTCCAACCTGGTGACAGAGCGAGACTCCATTTCAAAAAAAAAAAAGAAAAAGAAAAGAGAAGGTGACTGTAAAACAACCTCAGGCAGGTCCTTCAGGAGGCATCCAGAAGCAGGCATTGTGATCATAGGAGATGACAGCTCCCCGGAAGACCTTCCAGTGGGACCAGATGTGGAAGTGGAAGACGATGATGTGGATGATCCTGACCCTGCGTGGACCTAATCGAATGTGGTGTTTGTGTCTTAGTTTTTAAAACAGAAAAGTTTAAAAAGTAAAAAAAAAAAAAAAATTAATTTTAAATAGAAAAAACTTATAGAATACAAATATAAAGAAAGAAAATATTTCTGTATAGCTGTACAATGTGTTTGTATTTTAAGCTAAGAGTTGTTACGTAAGAGTTGGCCAGGTGCGGTGGCTTGCACTTGTAATCCCAGCACTTTGGGAGGCCGAGGTGCACAGTTCACTTGAGGACAGGAGTTTGAGACCAGCCTGGCCAACATGGCGAAATCCCATCTCTACTAAAACACAAAAATTAGCCAGGTGTGGTGGCACACACTTAGAGTCCCAGCTACTCGGGAGACTGAGGCACGAAAATTGCTTGAACCTAGGAGGTGGAGGTTGCAGTGAGCCAAGATCACACCACCACACTCCAGCCTGGGTGACAGAGCTAGATTCTGTCTCAAAACAAAAAAGAGTCAAAATTTTCTTTAATTCAAATATTTATAAAGTAAAAAAGTTACAGTAAGTTAAAATTAATTTATTATTGGCCGGGCGCGGTGGCTCACGCCTGTAATCCCAGCACTTTGGGAGGCTGAAGCAGGTGGATCATCTGAGGTCAGGAGTTCAAGACCAGCCAGGTGTGATGGTACATGCCTGTAATTCCAGCTACTTGGGAGGCTGAGACAGGAGAATCGCTTGAAACTGGGAGGCAGAGGTTGCAGTGAGCTGAGATCACGCCATTGCATTCTAGCCAGGGCAATGAGAATGAAATTGTCTCAAAAAAAAATTATTATTTAAGGGAGAAAAAGTTGTATAAATTTAGTGTAGACTAAGTGTACAGTGTTTATAAAGTCTACAGTCGAAACCTACAGTCACGTCGTGGGCCTTCACATTCACTCACTGCTTACTCCCTGACTCACCCCCCAAAACACCCAATCCTGCAAGTGCCATTCATGGCAAGTGCTCTATTCAAATGTACCATTTTTCAATCTTTTGTACCATATTTTTGTTGTATTTTTCTATGTTTAGATATATTTAGAAACACAAATACTTACCATTGTGTTATGGTTACCTACAATATTCTCTGCAGTGACCTGACATGCACATTTGTAGCCTAGGAGCAATAGGCTCTCCCACATAGCCTAGATGTGTAGTAGGCTATGAGATCTAGGTTTGTGTAGGTACGCTCTGTTATTTTCATGTGATGAAATTGCCTACCAGTGCAATTTTCAGAATACAGCCTGATCACAGGCGGATCACAAAGCCAGAAAACTGAGACCATCCTGGCCAACATGGTGAAACCCTGTCTCTACTAAAAATATAAAAATTAGCTGGTCGTGGTGGAAGGCGCCTGTAATCCCAGCTACTCAGGAGGCTGAGGCAGGAGAATCGCTGGAACCCAGGAGGCGGACGTTGCAGTGAGCCGAGATAGCGCCACTGCACTCCAGCCTGGGCGACAGAGTAAGACTCCGTCTAAAAGAAAAAAAAAAAAGAGAATATAATATCATCATTTATTGACACATGACTATATTTGGGAGATTCCTCCATGTAGCTACGTGTAGTAATAGTAGCAATTCCTTAATTCTTATTACTGCTTAGTATTCCATTGTATGAACATGCCACAATTTATTTATTTATTTATTTATTTACTCTACCAATGATGTCTTCCTTTGAACAGTTTCTAGTTTGGAGTTATTATACATGGGGCCACTGTGTATACTCTAGAACACGGCCCTTGATGAACACTGGTGCACATTTCTATTGGGCATATTCTAAGGAGTCAGCCGTAGGTCACTAAGTTTGTGGTAAGTTGTTACAACAGCATAGGAAACACAGTAGAATCACCTTTCCATATGTGTATTGGAAACATAGATATCCTCTTTTGTTAGAGGCTTGCCTGATTAAGTCTTTTGTCTGCTTTTAAAAATTACATTGTCTTTCCTTTTTTTTTTTTTTTTTTTTTTTTGAGACAGAGTCTCACTCGATAGCCCAGGCTGGAGTGCAGTGGCATCATTTTAGCTCACTGCAACCTCCACTTCCTGGATTCAAATGATTCCCCTGCTTCAGCCTCCTGAGTAGCTGGGACTACAAGCGTATGCCACCACGCCTGGCTAATTTTTTGTATGTTAGTAGAGACAAGGTTTCACCGTCTTGGCCAGGATGGTCTTGATCTCCTGACCTCATGATCTGCTGGCCTTGGCCTCCCAAAGTGTTGGAATTACAGGCGTGAGCCACCGGGCTCAGCTTCTGCATTCAATCTTTTATAGATGATACTTATATTCTCCCATTTTACCGCTTATTTCTCTTATTCTCATAATGATATGTTATAACAAGTTAACTCTAATCATGTCCAACGTATCTATCATTTCCTTTATGGTTAGAGCTTTTCCTGTACTTTTAAGAACGCCTTCCTACAAGGTTGTAAAGACATCCTGCATGTTGTTTTCTTCAAACTTTATTATCTTAATTCATCAGAAATCGATATTTGGGTATCATGCAAAGTAAGTGGCAAGATTCCCTTTTTTCCATGTAGATACTCAAATGATCCAGCATCATTTGTTTAAAATAGCATATTTTCCTCACTGTATTACAGTGACCTTTGCCATACATCAGGTGACCGTTTATGTGCAGATCTGTTTCTGAACTCTCTGTTTTATTGCTCTACTTTTCCACCTTTGCACCTGCTCATAAAAGAGTTAGGAAAGCTGGCCTGAGAATGCTACCTTTGATAGGCCTGCATGGAATGTTGGCCTTTGGCTGGTATCTGAGAACTTAGATTTGGGGGAGGTTTCCCACCATTGTCAGAATAGATAAGTTGGCTCCCTCTGCCTGAAGTGTTTGTACAAACAATACAGTTTTTGCTCAACACTTGCTTTCCTTCTGGGAGTTTGGAACTTGGGTGCCTGAAAAGCCCTTAAGAAGAACCCTGGGGCCAGGCGTGGTGTCTCATGCCTATAATCCCAGCACTTTGGGAAGTTGAGGTGGGATGATCCCTTGAGGTCAGGAGTTCGAGACCAGCCTGGCCAACATGGTAAAACCCTGTCTCTACTAACATACAAAACTTTTGTCTCTACTTAAAATACAAAAATGAGCTGGACATGGTGGCAGGCTCCTGTAATTCCAGCTACTCCGAAGGCTGAGGCAGGAGAATTGCTTGTACCCAGGAGATAGAGATTGCAGTGAGCCGAGATCATGCCACTGCAGTCCAGCCTGGGCTATAGAAGGAGACTCTGTCTCACAGCTCACGCCTATAACACCAGCACTGTGGGAGGCCGAGGTGGGTGGATCACCTGAGGTCAGGAGTCCGAAACCAGCCTTGCCAACATGGTGAAACCCCATCTCTATTAAAAATACAAAAATTAAGGCTGGGCATGGTGGCTCACACCTGTAATTCCAGCACTTTAGGAGGCCGAGGCGGGTGGATCATGAGGTTAGCAGTTCGAGACCAGCCTGACTAACATGGTGAAATCCCATCTCTAAAATAAAATAAAATAAAATAAAATAAGCCAGGCGTGGCAGTGGGCACCTATAATCCCAGCTACTCAGGAGGCTGAGGCAGGAGAATTGCTCCAGGAGTTGGAGGTTGCAGTGAGCAGAGATCACACCACACACTCCAGCCTCGGCAACAAGCGAGACTCCCTCTCAAAAAAGAACAATAACAATATCCCTGGGCACTGAGTCGCTGATGAGCCTCATCATTCCACACTTGTCAATAACTCACCAGGAGAGTTAAACACATCCTGTGTGACCCCCCAGCCCCAGGCATCCACTAAAGAGAATTCTTGGAAGCTTGTTCCTACTTTCCTCCAAACTTCACCCCATGCACATTTTCCCTTTGCTCTTGGTGTACCTTTATTCTGTATCTTTTCACTTAGAATACAGAACTTTGCTTTGTAGCTTTTTGCTGTAGTAAATCATAACCATGAGTACAGCCGAACAATGAGTCTTCATAGTGAATTTCCCAACCTAAGGAACCCTGGTCTTGGTCTTAGGAAATCCTAACACAGTATCAATACCATACTGTCTTAGTTACTATAACTTTACAGTCATGATATCTGGCAGTGGAAGTTTTCCAACTTTGTTCTTCTTTAAGATGGCCCTGGCTATTTTTTCCCCTTGAATTTTCTTTTTCTTTTCTTTTTTCCTTTTTTTTTTTTTTTGAGACAGAGTCTCACTCTGTCGCCTAGGCTGGAGTGTGGTGGCACAATCTTGGCTCACTGCAACCTCCACCTCCCAGGTTCAAGTGATTCTCCTACCTCAGCCTCCTGAGTAGCTGGAATTACAGATGCACACCACCACGCCTGGCTAATTTTTGTATTTTTGGTAAAGATGGGGTTTCACCAAGTTGGTCAGGCTGGTCTTAAACTCCTGACCTTGTGATCTGCCCACTTTGGCCTCCCAGAGTGCTGGGATTACAAGCATGAGGCACTGTGGCCAGCCTCCCCTTGAATTTTCATATCGATTTTAAGATTAACTTGATTTCCACAAAATTAAACCTGCAGGGATTTTTATTAGGATGTTATTTGCTCTCTAAGTCTATTTAAAAGAATTGATATTTCAGCAATTTCGAGTCTTCTAATCCATTAACAGAATATATTAGATCTTCTTTCATTTCTCTCAATTCTATGAATAATATTTTGTATTTTTTTTTCTTTTGGTGAGAAAGTCTTGTATTTCATTTGTTACATTTATTGCAAGGTGTTTGGTGGTTTTTATGCTAATGTAAATCTCATTTTTTATTACTGTTTTCCATTTGGGTGTTTTGCTGTTTTATAGAAATATAAATGATTTTTGTATATTGACCTTATATCCAGCAACTTAATACATTCATTTATTAATTCTAATGTCTAACCACAGAGCCTTTTGCCCTGTTATTAAACAACCATGTAGTCCATGAACAATGACACATTTGTTTCTTCCTTTTTAATCATTGTTATGGGCTGAATTGTATTCCCCCAAAATTCATCTATTTTGGCTCTTCCATCAGTAAGCCAGGCATCTCTTCTCTCTCACTTTAGAATTCTAAATTGAGAATCAGAGAACAAGCAGTTGGCTGACAGTTCAAACTGAGAGACCCCAATGAAGCCCCTCTTAGGAGGCCTGGCGAGAGGGGCAGGCATCTCCAAGGCTTCCATTCAGCAGGGCATGGGAGGCACATCAAATACCCACACCTAAGATTGTTGAGTCCGCTTTCTTTTTATCCTTTTATATCCTTAGTGAGGTGGGGGGTTTGAGCCTCCAGGACTCTGAGGAAATAAATTTTGGTTGTTTCAGCCATACAGTCTGTAGTCCTTCATACGGCAGCCCTGGCTGACTAATATAGTCATCAGACTTTGTAAATCACAGTAATTGAAGCAAGTACTACATGCCAGGCACTGGGCTAAATAGTTTTCATGTGCTTTTTTTTTTCCAAGGTGAAGTCATGCTCTGTTGCCCAGGCTGGAGTGCAGTGGTGCAATCTTGGCTCATGGCAACCTCTGCCTCACAGGTTCAAGTGATTCTCCTGCCTCAGCCTCCCAAGTAGCTGAGATTACAGGCATGCACTACCACACCCAGCTAATTTTTATATTTTTAGTAGAGACAGGGTTTCACATGTTGGCCAGGCTGGTCTCAAACTCTTGACCTCAAGTGATTCACATGCCTCAGGCTCTCAAAGTGCTGGGATTACAGGCATGAGCCACCACACCCAGCCTCATGTGCTTTTTAGGAAAATCCTCACAATATCCAAGAAGAAGTGTATTATTTCCTTAATTTTAACAAAAAGCTAGACTCTGGGAGGTTAAGAAGTGTGTCTAAGCCACATAGAACTAGACAGCAAACTCAAAGCTCATGACCCGCTGCTTTCCTAGTCTATCTTCCTAGAAGAGTCAAGCAGTTATTCTGACTTCAATCACTGCCCTTTATTTGATTGAAAAAAAATTATTTCTGTGTTGGGGAATTTATATATGTAGATAAATATATAGATCATATATATGAATATATGTAACATATATGTGCATGTATACATATACATACATGCGGATATATATTCATCAACATAGAACAATTTTTTCAATTAAAAAGCAAATGACTGCAGTCAGAATAACTGTGTTTTACAACTCCAGGAAGATAGAATAGGAATAGTATTACAGATATATAGTAATGTATATATATATTTTACGCACACACTCATATGACCTATCTTTGGCTAGGTCACCCAGACCTATCTCAAGAGATAATAGATATGCCAGAGTGACTTATCTTATCACCCAGACCTATCTGAACATATAATAGATATGCTAGAGTGAAGTATCAAACAACATGCAAATTTCTAAAGGATTTCACACAAAAACAGGCATATAACTTTGAATCCCTCACCTCACTAAGGAGATGAAAGAGAGGAGATTGGAATATTTCAGATGTGGGTGTTCCATGTGTCCACCCCCACCCCCTGTCAAGCCGCCAAGTGTGGCAGCACTGAAGATGCCCATCCCTCTCTGTGAGCCCCTTGGGATCTCCCAGTTTAGGCTGTCAGCTGACTGTTTTCTGATCTCTGCTGAGAAATCTCAAGTGAGAGAGAAGAGATGGCTGGCTAAGATGGAAGAGCTGATGAAGTGATGGTGGGGTTGGGTCACCAGTGGTTACAGCATTTGGGCGGCAAAAATGAGTTCATGTTTTCTAAAGCATAGATGTGGGCCTCCTATGAGGGGGTTATTTTAGGTCCTACCCAGAAAGATAAACTACACAGGCAAAAATAGCTCCACAAAGAAAAGAAGTAATTGTAAGATTTCTAGCTCCCAGGGGAATAAGCAAGCAGCTAGCCTGGAAATGTATTCTCTACGTGTGAGAGAATGGAAGGGCGTAACGTAGAGTCAGCCTTAAAGCCCAGCAGCCCAGGAAATGCTGTGCCTCCTCACGACAGTCCCTGATGAGGAAGGACTTGCTTGCTCCCTGCCTCTTCCTTGTCTCACCTTCATAGCAGCAAATTAAGGGGAGAAGTTAAGAGGGAGGAGGAGGCTGGGGGCGGTGGCTCACGCCTATAATCCCAGCACTTTGGGAGACTGAAGTGGGTGGATCACCAGAGGTCAGGAGTTCAAGACCAGCCTGGCCATCATGGTGAAACACTGCCTCTAGAAAAAATACAGAAATTAGCCGGGCGTGGTGGCAGGTGTCTGTTAGTCCCAGCTACTCGGGAGGCTGAGGCAGGAGAATTGCTTGACTCCGGGAGGCGGAGGTTGCAGGAAGCCAAGATTGCATGATTGCACTCCAGCCTGAGCGACAGAGCAAGACTCCATCTCAAAACAAAGGATAAGGAGAAAAGAAGGAAAGCCAGCCTCACCTTCTAGCCCCCTGCCGGCCTTTCTCCAGCTGCGTGTGGGGACAAGGAGTGGAGGGGGAGACAGAGGTGCCTCAAATTTAAATCAGTTTGAAAGTTTTGATTGATACATGGGGGTGAACACATTAATTACTAAATCAGGACTCTTTGTAATACCTAGAAATTAGAAAAGTCATCTGGGAAAGAGAAAAAACTAGCCTCATTCAACAAATGTAATAGATGTTTTTAAAAGATGGTTAGAAACTACAAGATAACGCTATACACCCATTAGCACAGCTATCTAAAGAAGACAGATAATACCAAATGGTGGTGAGAATGTGGTTTCTGCTGGGAATACAAATGGTACAGCCATTTGGGGAACAGTTTGGCAGCTTCTTAAAAGGATAAATATAATCTTACCAAGCAATTCAGCAATTTCACAACTAGGTACCTACCCAAGAGAGATGAAAATACGTGTTCACAAAAGAACTTTCACATGCACGGTTACAGCAGCATTATACACAACATAATAGCCCCAGACTGGAAACGATGCTAATGTCAATCAACTGGTTGTTTAATATAAAAGACACCCAAACTTTTTGTAGTATTTGTATGTTGACTCTTCCAGAACATTTTCTTGATGAATGGATAATGGAAATGTAACATATCCATATTATGAAATACAATTTAACAATAAAAAGGAATGAATTATTACTACATGCTGTAGCATGGGTGAACATTATACCAAAAGCACTATGCTGAGTAAAAGAAGCCAGATACAAAAGACTGCATACTGTATGAGTACATTAACATGAGGTGTCCAGAAAGGGGCAATCTATAGATTTGTAGAGTAGTGGTTACTTGGAGCTGGGTGCGGAAGTAGGGATTCACTGCAAACAGACCCAGGGAAATATGATGGAAATATTCCAAAGCTAGATTGGAGTGATCATTTCACAACTCTAGAAATTAACCTAAAATAACTGAGTTACACACTCACAATGGATTAAATTCATGGAAGGTAAAATTATAGGCTGGGCTTAGTGGCTCACATCTGTAGTCCCAGCACTTTGGGAGGCCAAGCCAGGCAGATCACTTGAACTCAGGAGTTCAAGACCAGCCTAGACAACACAGTGAGACCTCCAGCTCTATTTAAAATAATAATAGGCCGGGCACGGTGGCTCATGCCTGTAATCCCAGCACTTTGGAAAGCTGAGGTGGGTGGATTACCTGAGGTTGAGATTTCGATACCAGCCTGACCAACATGCAGAAACCCCATCTCTACTAAAAATACAAAAAATCAGCCAGGCATGGTGGCGCATGCCTGTAATCCCAGCTACTTGGGAGGCTGAGGCAGGAAAATCATTTGAACCCGGGAGGAGGAGGTTGCAGTGAGCTGAGACTGCGCCACTGCACTCCAGCCTGGGCAATCAGAGCGAAACTCCACCTCAAAATAAATGAATAAATAAATAAACATTCAGACCAGAGCACAGTGTGACAATGGTAATACAGTTATTGATAAAACTATGAAAAGATGTTCCTAATTGTAAAAATAATAATAATAATAATAAAATTATACCTCAATAAAGCTATAAAAAACAACCAATGTGGTGTCAGCGATAGGGAGCCATAGATAAAACGAGATGGCAATATATTTATAATGATTGAAGCTGGAGGATGGGTAATGGAATTGTGGAGCAGTATTCAATGGAAAATTGGCCAAGGAGATGCAAATGACTGATGTTAGCTAGATCTACATTTATATGTTGTGTTCGACAACTTTAATAGGCCAAATACAACTCAAAAATCACATTGTCAAGAAATCACAAAACTGAAAGAGACCTGCAGGGGTCATCAGATGACCTCAGCTTCTGAAAGGGTCTCACACAATAAAGCTATCTTTTCCATTTTAAATAGTTAGAGCTGTACATAGCAGAGTTATTCAAAATCTCTTTGGTATTTTAGGTCAACACAATCTGGCTCTGTTCATGAATACCTTCCTTTAATCTAACCACAGCCAAGTCAAACAAAGCACATTCACAAGCCAGAAGCAAGTGATACATCTATGATATGTCTGGTTTTTAATAAAGAGAAAAAACTAATGCAAGGAAATTATTGAGGAATTAAATACATGTATTATTAGAGCGTTTTTAAAGGGACTTTGTTGAAGACATCATGATATCCAATTGGCTCATGGGCCAGATGTACTGAACATGCAAAGTTGATAACTAGAGAAAGGGACTTATCTGGAGGGTCTGCCCTGGAATCGTTAGCAGCAAGATAGCACCATCTGTTAGAACAAAGAAATGTCGATCACCACTCAAATATCTTTGATCTATGAGAAAAATCTGAAGTCTTTCTAAAGGACCGGAAAAAGAATCCTGTTAGAATTAGAAGCCAGAAGTTCAGTGGAACAAGCACCAAATTGTGTTTATACATCACGTTGCCCCCGGAAACAATCTATTTGCATAGCCTAGATTGTTAAACACACACACACACACACACACACACACACACATCTACAAGTCATTAAATGTTTGAAATGTCTTTGAAATATCACTTCCTTTACTTCCTTTCATTATTTTAAACTCTGAAACAGCTACTCATAGCCATGCAGAATGTGTTTCGCTGTCTTCCTGCAAATTTCTAGTCTTGATAGTTATTCTACTCCTGGAAACTGCTACCAAGTCTGATAGGACTGTCAGTAAGTGTTGTACAGGATATTGAAACCCTCTTTCAAAAACAGGAATAAATACACATTCCTATGGCAATGTCAACACTTGGAAAAGATGATATGTTTGTTTTGTATTTTGAACAAAATTCCTAGACTGTTACAATGTGTGAGCATCTAAACGCCAACATGCCTCAACTTCCTACCAAAGCTCAAGAAATACAAAAGTGAAAAATTGTATTACCACTACCCACAATTATCCAGAAGTCAGTCCTTTACATCCAAATTTTCTTCCCCAACATTTCAAGTTCCTAAAAACAATGCTTTTAAAATCATTTTCTGTGCTAAAAATAGATTAAGTGGGTAGTTCCAACCGTGAGCACAGAAAGTTCTCCGGTCCTTTCCTGGAAAGTATCAGCTATTACGCAAAACAGGTATTTTTAAAACTCTGTGTAACACGTAGTCTTTTTAGAGCTGGAAATTCCTGTCCTTCAAATGTATGAGCACTAAATTTATACTTAGTTTTGAAAGAAAATGTTCTGGAAGAGTCAACATACAAATACTACAAAAAGTTTGGGTGTCTTTTATATTAAATGTACCATAGGAAATCCTTACAAAATTCTCTCTACAATTTCTGAATTCAACTTGTTAACCATCATCTAATTGCTTGCAGTTATAAACTTTCAAATTCAGTGTTGATTCCTCTGTCCGATTATTCACTCCATCTGTCCAACTTAGGAAGAACCCATTTGAAAGAGTCAATGGAAAAGTTATTTGGTGTGAGAGAATGTCGTGGCTGGTTTGATCTTCCATCCAGACCACTCAAACTTTCTTCATAACAGCAATAAGGCTGTTTTGCTTTCTTATCATCTGTGTGTTCACTGGAGTGGTACTTTTCATTTCCTCAAGAGCTTTTCCTTTGCATTCACAAGTTGGCTCACTGTTTGGCACAACAGACCTAGTTTTCAGCCTACCTCGGCTTTCAACATGCCTTTCTCACTAAGCTTAATTATTTTTAGCTTTTGATTTAAAGTGAGAGGCTGCGACTCTTCCTTTCACTTGAACACTTAGAGGCCACTAAAGGGTTATTAAGTGGCCTAATTTCAATATTGTTATCTCAGGGAACGGGGAGGTCTGAGGAGAGAGAGAGATGAGGAAACGCTGGTTGGTGGAGTTGTCAGAACACATACGTTTATCAGCTAAATCCACTGTCTTATATGAATGCAGTTTGTGAAGCCCCAAAATAATTACAAACATTAAAGATCACTGATCACAGATCCACAAAACAGATATAGTAATAATGAAAACATTGGAAATATTGTAAAAATCACCAAAATGTGACATAGAGACACAAAGTAAGCACATGCTTTTAGAACAATGGCACCGATAGACTGGCTTGACACACGGTTTCCACAAACCATCAATTTGTAAAAACCACAATATTTGTGAAGCACAATACAGCAAAACACGATAAAACCAGGTGTGTTACATATTCGAGATTGTGTGGTATTTGCCTTTCTGTGCCTGGTTTATTTCACTTAATGTCTTCAAGGTTCATCCATGTTTCTGCAAAAAAACCAGAATTTCCTTCTTTTTTAAGGCTAAATAGTACTCCATTGTGTAATATTGTATTAGTCCATTTTCATGCTGCTGATAAAAACATAACCGAAACTGGGTAATTTATAAAGAAAATGAGGTTTAATGGACTCAAAATTCCACAAGGCTGGGGAGGGCTTACAATTATGGTGAAAGGCATGTCATACATGGCAGCAGGCAAGATATAACTGGTGCAGGGAAACTCCCCTTCATAAAACCGTCAGATCTCGTGAGACTTATTAACTATCATGAGAACAGCATGGGAAAGGCACACACCCATGATTTAACGACCTCCCACCAGGTCCTTCCCATGACATGTGAGAATTGTGGGAGCTACAATTCAAAATGAGATTTGGGTGGGGTCACAGCCAACCAAACCGTATCAAGTATATATCCCACATTTTAAAAATTAATTTATTTCTCTAAGTTAGGAACATTCATCTGGAAAATTTAAAAAAATAATTTATTTCTTGATGGACACTTAGGTTGATCCCATATCTTAGCTATTGTGAATAGTGCTGCAATGAACATGGGAATACAGATATCTTTTCAACATACTGATTTAATTTCTTTTGCATATATAACCAGTAGGGGGATTGCTGGATCATCATCCTATTTTTAAGGTCGTTCTAATTTTGAGGAATCTTCATACTGTTTTCCATAATGGCTATACTAATTACCTTCCCATTGACAGTGTACAAGCCTTCCCTTTTCTCCACGTCCTCTCTAACACCTGTTATCTTTTGTCTTTTTGATCACACCTGTTCTAACAGATGCTCTAACAGAATCTCTCGTGGTTTCAATTCGAATTGCTCTGATCATTAGTGATATTGAGCATTTTTCTATATATTGGTCATTTGGTATTGGTCATTTGCATGTCTTTTTTTTGGGGGGGGATGGAGTCTCACTCTGTCGCCCAGTCTGGAGTACAGTGGCACCATGTCGGCTCACTGCAACCTCCACCTCCTGGGTTCAAGCAATTCTCCTGCCTCAGCCTCCCCAGTAGCTGGGACTACAGGCATGCGCCACCATACCCAGCTAATTTTGGTATTTGTTAGTAGAAACAGAGTTTCACCATATTGGACAGGCTGGTCTGAAACTCCTAACCTTGTGATCCACCTGTCTCAGCTTCCGAAAGTGCTGGGATTACAAGCATGAGCCACCACGCCCAGTCTGTATATCTTCTTTTAAGAAATGTCTATTCAGATGCTGTACCCATCTTTTAGTTGGGTTGTTTTCTTACCATTGAGTTGTTTGAGTTTCTTATGCATTTTGGATTTTGACCCCTCATCACATGTATGCTTTGCAAATATTTTCTTTTTCTTCTATTTTGTTGTTGTTGTTTTTTTTCTTTGCTTTGCAAATATTTTCTACCAATCTGTAGGTTGTTTCGTCATTCCTGAAAGTTTCCTTGGCTATGCAGAAGCTTTTTAGTTTGATCACAAACTAAATTACAATCCCAGTAGTCTATATTTGATTTTATTTCCTGTGCTTCTGGGGAGTCATATCCAAAAATATCACTGGCTAGACCAATGTCATGGAGCTTTTCTCCTGTGTTTTCTTCTATTAGGTTTATAGTTTCAGGTCTTATGGTTAGGCCTTTAATCCATTTTGAGTTGATTTTTTTATATGGTGTGAGACAAAGGTCTAATTTAGTTTGTCTGCTTCTGGATAGCCATTTGTTCCAACACCATTTGTTGAAGAGACTATCCTTTCCCCATTGTGTGTTCTTGTCACCTTTGTCAAAAATCAGTTGACCATAAATGTGTGGATTAAGAAATGTTAGTAACAGTTTCTTTGCCTTTCTCTGAAGCTTGTCAGTTTCTAAAGTGATGTTATGTCTTTAAAAAAAAATAGTTAAAAAGTTGAGTGACTTTATTAGAGGGATCACTTGTTTATGGGTATTGCTGTGAGTCACCACAGATTATAGTATCTTACAGCTTTTTTAGAGTCAAATTGTTTTTGAAACTGGTATACATTTTCTGATCTTTATTTCCTCTTTTCAATTTTCCTCATCTTTATTTAGAGAATCAGAAACTAGTCAATTCCACCTATAGAAGAGGTCAGGCCACAGCAAAATTGTAAGCTTCATTTTCTGTCCTCCAGACATCTCTCTCTTCCTCTGGGTGCGTTTTTTTTGTTTGTTTTTTGCTTTTTGTTTTTTTTGAGACATTGTCTCACTCTGTCGTGCAGGCTAGAGTGCAACGGCACAGTCATAGATCACTACCGCCTTGATCTCATGGGGCCAAGCACTCCTCTCACTTCAGCCTCCAGAGTAACTGAGACTATACGCAGGTGCCAGTTGCACCTAGCTATATATATATTTTTTTAAGAGATGGAGTCTCCCTATGTTGTCCAGGCTGATCTCAAACTTTTCCTGGGCTCAAGTAATCACCTTGCCTTGGCCTCCTGAACTGCTGGTATTATAGGTGTGAGGGAGCCACCGTGTCCGGCCCCTTCCTTTTCTTTGATTCAAATTGAGGTGCCTAAAGTCAACTGACGTTTGTTGTTACTTTCTCTACGGCCCCTTATATCTTTACACCTCAGGATGTGGCTTTCTGTATTTATCAACTTGCCAGTCAACTGGCCTAATAAAATCATGTATGCTAATGAAGGCCTGACCTGTCACTTGTGGGGCCTTCTGCCTCCACTTGCATCCACTAATCAAGAATCAAATGGTTCTGCTTTTGGAACAGATAAGAAGGAAGAACAGTACTTTGGGAAAGGGGAGCTTGAATCACATTCTGCAAACTGTTACCTTCACAGCCCAGAAGCAGGAGACTGTAGCAATAGCCAAAAAGCCCTGGTCAGGCCAGTATAACACAGGAGCTGGAAGCCTGGCACAGCCCTTGGAACTGGAGGTGGGGACAGAAGAACAGCCCCAGCAACTCTGAATGCAGAAAAGAAAAGCACTGTTTCTCATTTCTTTCTCTCGGACCTAGAAAATGCATGTTTGGTATCTGCTTGCCAAATGAAGCTTTTGGAATTTGTGTTGTTAGTCTTGAGTTTTGAAGTCTCAAAGGATGTGACGGGAATGTTACATGGATTGAGTGCATGTGTGTGGTTGATTTTAAGATGACAACTGTGGGCTAGTTAAGACTTTCTGGTTTTGTGATGCATGGTCCTGTTGTCATTTTTGTCTGGGTTTGATTTTTAATAAGTGGAAAAAGTGGAGGAGAGCCTGGGTAGGAGGGAGATTCAGGGAAAGGCAATCAAAACAATCCTGGAAACTCCCCTGATGTTCAAGGATTTCAAAGCACATGACCACGGAGGGTTAGTAGGTGAGGAATGAAGGGAGATTTTCCTGTGAATCACGGATTTCCTTGTTATCACAACAACCCTTCCTGTCAGCAACAACAGTACATTCAGGGTGGGGTTGAAGAGCGAGGTCCTGAACATGAGAGAACCCAGCTTAGTCATGAAAAAACAATTCCAACTGTTTAGTACAGCAGAGATCATTCTGGAAGAATTCAGAATATACCATGTCCAGAGTTGGTCAAAAGACTTCTGAAGAAGTTTTAAATTTTGATATTCAAATCATTCCTGCCTTTTGTAAAAATGAAGCCCACTTACTAATCTCTTGTAATGGCATTATGTTAGGTACAAAAACAGGTGTAAAACAAACACAAAGCATCTCTGCTGCCCTGAAAGAGTTTAGACCTTCTGGTGGGTTGCTTGGGAGCTGATGGAGAACTGAGGTTTGATGATTTGAGTAGACACCATTGAAAGTTACTGCATCATGGCCAGGCACGGTAGCTTATGCCCGTAATCCGAGCACTTTGGGAAGCTGAGGTGGGCAGATCACAAGGTCAGGAGTTCAATACCAGCCTGGGCAACATGGCAAAACCCTGTCTCTACTAAAAATACAAAAAAAAATTAGCCATGTGTGATGGCAGGTGCCTGTAATCACAGCTACTCTGGAGGCTGAGGCAGGAGAATCACTTGAACCCGGGAGGCAGAGGTTACAGTGAGCTGAGATCGTGCCACTGCACTCCAGCCTGGGCAACAGAGCGAGATTCCATCTCAAAAAAAAAAAAGTCACTGCATCTAACTTCCTCTCTGCAGCCCCCATTGAATGAGGGTCTATGCAAAGCCATGCCCCTCAGCGTGTGCACCTAATTGGCTGATCCTCCACTTTGCTTTCTTAGCAGAGTAGGATGTGATAGCTCAGCCATCACTACACACAGCCAGTCTTACATGCATTCACCAGCCTTGATGACAAAATGATGCTGGGAGGCCTTCTTGTCCAAAAATGTTGCCCTTGACCTGTTCAGGGTTTGAGGCACTACAATTACAGAATTCTTCCTGCATATGCAGCATGATGAAGCAGAAAAAGCTTGGACTCAGGTGTCAGCAGACTCGAGCAAATCTCAGCTCTTCTGCTGACCATGGACTTTGGTATGTTACTTCACTTGCAAACCTCTGTCTCCACATCTGTTAAAAAGGGATATACAGCTGAGCACAGTGGCTCACATCTGTAATCCCAGCACATTGAAAGGCCAAGACAGGCGGATCACTTGAGCTCAGGAGTGTAAGACCAGCCTGGCCAACATGGCAAAACCCCATCTCTGCTAGAAATACAAAAATTAGCTGGGTGTGGTGGCGGGCACCATAATCCCAGCTACTCGGGAGGCTGAGACACGTGAATTGCTTGAATCCAGGAGGTGGAGGTTGCAGTGAGCAAAGGTGGTGCCACTGTACTGCAGCCTGGGTGACAGAGTGAGACTCTGTCTAAAGAAAAAGGGCAGGGGTTGGGGGGCAGATATGTGTGAAATCTGCGAGAAAATAGGAATTTGTTACATATTATTTCCCTCCCCACTTTTCAGAATGTAATAGTGTAAATACTCCAGATTTGAGTAACAGCCTCAGCTCTTACCATCTGGCAAACTGAATGCCTCTGTGGTGAAATTAATTAACCTTCGGCTTTTATCCAGAATATTGGTGGTCTCTAACCACTCAAGGATGGAATGCTTTTGGCAAAGGTTTCTCTCTTAGTTTTTTTGCTTGCTCACATAATCTCACTTCTTTAGAGCATCCTGGAGAGTAAGGACTATATCTTATTTATTTTTGTATTTCTTATGCCTGACACAGAAGGTAATCAATAAATGTCTGTTACATGAATGAACAAATAAATGAACAGATTCTTCAGGGAGAGCAGAGCAGGAGAGGTAATGATGGGTAGAAGGAGAAAGTACCCCGGGATGACGAAGAGGGCCGCAAAGCAAAGCAAAACAACTTTTTTTGCCTAATTTGTAACTTTATCCAGAATCAGAACTGCTGCTGCTGCTTTAGAAAGTAGATAAACTGTCTAGGCCTGGTGGCTCACACCTTGTGAGGGTTAATACTGAGTGTCACCTTGACTGGATTGAAGGATGCAAAACATTGATCCTGGGTGTGCCTGTGAGGGTGTGGCCAAAGGAGATTAACATTTGAGTCAGTGAGCTGGGAAAGGCAGACTCACCCTTAACCTGGGTGGGCACCATCTAATCAGCTGCCAGCAAATATAAAGCAGGCAGAAAAGAGTAAAAAGGAGAGGCTGGTCTAGCCTCCCAGCCTACATTTCTCCTGTGCTGAACGCTTCCTGCCCTTGAATATCAGACTCCAAGTTCTTCAGTTTGGGGACTCGAACTGGCTCCCCTTGCTCCTCAAGCTTGCAGACAGCCTATTTTGGGACCATGTAATCCTGTAAGTTAATATTTAATAAATTCCCCTCTAGATATATAGATATCCTATTCTGTCACCCTAGAGAACCGTTACTAATACACACCTGTAATCCCAACACTTTGGGAGGCAGAGGTGAGAGGCTCACTTGAGCCCAGGAGTTTGAGACCAGCTAGAGCAGCACAGTGAGATCTCATCAAAAAATGGAAAAATTAGCCAGGCATGGTGGTGTGTGCCTGTAGCCCCAGCTACTCAGGAAGCTGAGGCAGGAGATCTCTTGAGCCCAGGAGGTTGACGCTGCAGACAGCTGTGATTCACTCCACCCTGGACACCAGAGCGAGACCTTGCCTCTAAAAAAAAAATTTTTTTTAAGTAGATAAATATTCCTTATCCACCACAAGCACAGGTACAGTGATGATGCTGATAATAATTCTGCGGAATAGGATTAGAAAACTACCTTTTCTTAAAGTGGCTATAGCCATTTTTGCAACTATCTTTCTACTACTTTTAGGAAGGCAGCTACATTTTTTTCAGTCTCTTGACTACATTAAGTATGGAACAAATATGTTACTTTCACAGAAATATGGTCTCATGAAAAACTGGGATGAGGGCCTGGAGGGGGTGTGCAGGGCACTTGTCTGTCTCCATGAACTTACCAAATGCCCCAGAGTGCTGTGCTGATCCATACACCTATCCAGCTTGGGTGGTACCCTATGCTCAGTGCCTACACTTTGTTCTATGTTTTTTTTTAATGTTACTAAGAAACCTTAACATGACATCTACCCTCCTAACAATTTTTTTTTTTTTTTGAGATGGAATCTCACTCTGTCCTCGAGGCTGGAGTGCAACGGCGCCATCTCAGCCCCCTGAAACCTCTGCCTCCCAGGTTCAAGCAATTGTCATGCCTCAGTCTCCCAAGTAGCTGGGACTACAGGTACACACTGCTATACCCAGCTAATTTTTTGTATCTTAGCAGAGATAGAGTTTCACTGTGTTGCCCAGGCTGGTCATGAACTCCTGAGCTCAGGCAGTCCACTCACCTCGGCCTCCCAAAATGCTGGGATTACAGGTGTGAGCCACCACGCCCAGCCCCTAACAAAATTGTTAGTACACAGTATTATTAAGGAGAGGCACAGTGTTGTACAGATCTCCAGAATGCTTTCATCTGGCATAACTGAAACTTTATACCTGTGGAAGAGCAAGTCTCCCATTTTCCCTTTCCCCTACCTGCTGGCAACTAGCAATGACCATTCTACTCTCTGCTTCCATGACTTCAACTATTGTTGATACCTCACATACGTGGGATCATGCAGTATTTGTCCTCCGTGACTGGCTTCTTTCACTCAGCACAATGTCCTCAGAGTTCATCCACGTTGTGACATACAGCAGGATTTTCTTCTTTTTTAAGGCTGAATACTATTCTTCTGTATGTACACACCACATTTTCTTGATCCACTCACACATCAACAGACATGTAGGTTCTTTCTACGTCTTCACTGTCGTAAATAGTTCTGCAATAAACATGGGAAAGCTAGTATCTCTTCAAAATCCTGATTTTAATTCTTTCGGATGAAAACCCAGTAGCAGGATTGATAGATCACGTAAGAGTTCTATGTTTAATTTGTTGAAGAACCTCTATGCGGTTTTCCATAGCAGATGCACTATTTTACATTCCTGCCAACAGTGTACAAGGGCTCCTGTTTCTCCACATCCTCACCAACACGTGTGATCCTTTTTTCTTTTCCTGCCTCAGGTTTATTTGTACAAATGGCACAGGAGGACCCCAGCCCCATGCAAAAGGCAGTCCGAGGAGTCGCACCCAGGCCATCTGTCCTCATGTTTGCAGACAGATCTCTACTCTGAAGCCTTTGTAGGTGCCTGAGCATCTTTGGGAGCCTGAGCTGTAACTAAAGCTGGAACTGCATCCTGAGCCTTGGTTTGATCCTTGGCCTTGGTCTGGCTGGCACAGCCTGAGCCCCTTGGCAATGTGGGCATGAGCACGCTTCCCAAGCTTAGGGCGGGCGATAGAGCCAAGTCGATGGAGCTTGCGGCTGACACCCTTTGGGATCTTGGGCTTAACCTCCTTGGGCTTTACGAGGGCCTTGATGGCCTTGGCACGTGCACTCCTGGCCTTGGCCTTGTTGGCCTGCATCTTCTTTAGGCCCTTCTTGTTGTGCTTCTTGGCAAAGTGCACGTTCCTCAGGAACTTGGGGTCCACCCCCTTAAGAGATTCGTATCTTTGTGATCGGGGTTTCTTGATACCATTTCTGTGCCATTTTGGGGACTGCTTGTGTATGGTGCGGTTCTTGGAGTTGGCCATGTCCACACCTTATGCCGCGACTCCTGAAGTGCCTAGAACCTGAAGCCTTTTCTTCTTTTTCAATGATTGTCT